>JASANF010002377.1:0-68491 GCA_030248245.1 Trissonchulus sp. WLG1_4 | reverse complement strand
AATTGCCTGTACGTTCACACGAGGCAATTTTCAAGCAACGCGCGTTGCTTGGGCGTTGCCTGGTGGTTGGTTGCTTTAAAATCGCCTGCAAATTGCCTCGTGTGAACCGGCCTTGACTTGAGACTGCTTGCTATGCGCACCGCAACACTGCTCCTTCATGTACGACTGAGGCAGTCTCCAAGGCAACCGTTCCGTTAGTCTCGTACATTAGTGAAGTTTCATGTCAACAATGTAAAAAACTAAAGGGACAATGGCATACCGTCTTCAACGCAGCCCTGCCATCCATGTGCACAACGATGGGAGAAATAACTGAGGTGCCAACAAGTAAAAGTTTGGTGCAAAATGTAATCACTAAATAATGCAGCCTGCGTTAATTCACTAACCAATTGCGTATTCTACGGCAAAGCCTGTTGCGCAGCTTAAAATAATTACAAACAGCAAAAATGTAGTTTTCGAGAAGTGTGCGACGTGGCGTGGTGAAAAGGTATATGAGTCAGTCTAAATGTAGGTATATATATATATAGTTAAGGGCGACGGTGTTAGATAAATGAGACATTATCAGAATTTGTCCCCTTTGGGGAAAAAGATCGGAGTTCTAATCCTACATACAAAACTAATTTAATCTCAAAGAGCACAAACTCTTGTAACAGAGATTAAAAATGATTTAGATGATCAGAACAGGCTGATACTACACTTTGATCCGAGCTTAGAAAGCTCAAGAAGCGATTTTCAAAACGCTGCAGCCTTCCATATTAACTTTTAATGAAGCATTAGCGCATTGGGTTTTGTAACATATAGTGAGTTTCATCAGCAATTCTGTGATCTGTGTGTGCTATGCATTCTGCATGGAGACAACAGACACACTATAAACGCACATACTCTGACACACAATCAGTCTGCAGCATCACAGCAGGAAAGTAAATGCACAGTAACAGCGAGACAACAGACACGTTGTGTCAACACTGTACTACATAGTCTTCAGCAGTGACACGCAGACGTAAATGTACTGAAACACACAGTAAAACATACAGCCGCACACACAACGCGTACTTTGCACTGCAGCACACAAATCATAGCAGAATGAACTTAAATACCTGTTGCGCTGTGGCGCAACAGGAAAAAAGATATCAAAAATAACTGAGATTTAAAAGCTTCTGTAATATTATCTATTGAATCGTGTATTGGGGGTTACCTTAGGTTCTCTTTTACTGTATTAAACAGAAGAAATGTCCTCTGTTACTTACATAAATGTCAAGCAAGTGGTTTTTTATGGCTACTAATAGAAGTAAGTTTAAAGAATGTTACGTCAGGTTATGTTACGAACAGAAATAAATAGCTTACATCAAGAGTACATAATAGGAAGAGTATGACACTCTTCCTATTATGCCTACGGGCGTGCGTCCAATGCGCAACGCGAAATAGCCCGTTTATGTACGGTTTTGAGGGGGGGTACCCCCCCCCCTCAACTGAAGACCCCGTACTCAACTGAGGGGGGGTACCCCCCTCTCAACCCAGTACCCCGTCTTCAGTTAAGGGGGTACCCCCCCCTCATTTCAAGACACTGACAAGGACTTTTGTTGATGAGCTGAACTGAAGGGGGTACCCCCCCCTCAACTGAAGACGGGGTACTGGACTGAGGGGGGGGGGGGGTAGCGCAAAGACTTTGTCAGTGTCTTGAAATGAGGGGGGGTACCCCCCCCCCTCAACTGAAACCGGTTGCTGAGTTGAGGGGGGGTACCCCCCCTCAGTTGAGCACGGGGTATCGAACTGAGTAGGGGGTACCCCCCCCCCCTCAGTTGAGTACGGGGTCTTCAGTTGAGGGGGGGTACCCCCCCCCCTCAAAACCGTACATAAAAGGCCTATTTCACGCTGCGCATTGGACGCGCGCTGCTAGGCATGATAGGAAGAGTGTCATACTCTTCCTATTATGTACTCTTGCTTACATTAATAGAATACGTATATCTGTTTGCATGAATGCTTAAAATTTCACTTTTTAAATGTTTACCAAAAGTTCAGCAAATTTTCAGGTCTTTAGCCAAGTTGTGGAAGTTGTGCCAATGGGAAAATGTATGTGTAAGTTACCAAGCACGTTATGTCAGAATGTCATATCCTGTTCTTTAGCATTCATTATCTTTCAGTTACTTTAAAATTATCTCTTCAAAAGTATGAACTCGTGTATCATGCAACATTTAAGTGGAAAAAAGCTAGCTTACCAGTTTTGCGATTAGAAATTTCAATTCATTTTTTGTGAAAGCTTTAATCAACTGCATTATGTCCGGCAAAGTAATATTTCCCTTTTCAAGGTTGTGTCCGGCCTTTAGTGTAGCATGGTAGCTATTCCGACGAACTGTATCATTAACTGTAACGCAATTTAAAACCTTTTTGCAAGTTATTGTGGCACAGCAAAGGCAAAATCAATTTATAACAACCATAAACTATAAACATAAATAAAATTCTAGGGCTGACACCCCAGACATTTGCCCCAGCTAGATCAAACTTTATTACATCGTATTACATAACATAAGATAGGAAACTGTAGGGTTTGTAAAGAATTTGTCACTCGTGGCCCGCTACTTGTTTGACTATTTTACTTGGTTAGTGTGTCAACGAAATTACTATAAAACAATACAAAAAGGTCACAAACCACATAAATAAACAACCATAAGATAATTTCAACATAAAAAAATATTTTCTGTAAAAGAATGTTAATAATCCGCATAACTTATAGTTTTAATGTGACTTGAATCCAAACGACGGTGTCATTACGATAAGGGACAAATAGCATAGAAACTCTGCGCTCAAAATAGTCGAAAATAAAAAGTCAAGTTAAAAACTAATTAAAACCTTTTAAATTGTTCGATGCTACAGATATATTTTAGATCCATTTGGGAAAGGGTATAGCATTTCAATGAAACTTTAAAAAAAACACCAAGAGAATTCTATAGGCGGTACTCATAAATTAATAGAGCTTGCAGCACTTCTGATCGCTTTTGTATTAAAAATTTGATATCCTTATATTATGCATACGACCCCTAAATATATAAGAAGACACTTAATTAATGCGTTTTTAAGATTCTTGCTTTTGCTCTGACTTACGATATAAACTTAATAAGGCGCTGTGAGCACTACTCATTAATAGCGCATATAGTACTCGACGGGGCTATTGCTATTTTTTTATTTAATGCAAATGGCAGCCACGAAAGTTAAGAACACTAAGTAGGCATACACTGTCCCCTCATGTTGTTGGGTTTTTATGGCTTTTCATGACTGGCTCATATTGGTCAAAACTCAAGGCTATCAGGAAAACTAATTTAATAATAATACACTTATGTCGGTTGATTTATTTCGGTTTTGTATACAGGTACAGTAAAAGAATGATATATATCTGGGCCCATCTTTTCGAAAAAAATGTACTCCGTTTAAGTTTTCCGTTTTTAGAAACCCCGCGTTTAAATTCTCCGTTTAAATGTTCACCGTTCAAGGCTTTCCGTTTAAATATCCTCTGTCTATTAAACTGAAAACTTTTAAACAGAGATTCGAAACGGAGAACTTAAACGGATATTTTTTTTCGAAAAAAATGGGCCTTGATATTATTCTGATTTCGTTTAATCGCTGAGCTTCCATTTATTGGAACAGAAAAAATTTAAATTAATTTAATTGAGTTAATTTCAAGTTTTAATTAACGAATAACATTTATGTACAAGTTTTCTCAAATTAGAAATTTACTATCATTATTATGGGTAGGCGTGGTAACGATCTTTTGTTACCACATACTCCAAAAATTACTTCGGTTTTGTGTGGTAACCACTGTATCAAAACGTCTGTGGTTACCGCAGCCAAAGTTTCATACATTCGTTAGCTACAATTTTTTTCTCAAATATAGCTTTTTGAGTCTAAATAGTCTATTTGTGCGCCTATCTAATTTTCACTTTAAACAGACAAGCATTGACCTTCATGGTTTATCTTAAGTAATTACCGTGGTATTACCGCAAAGCGGCAAAAAAACCTTGCCGTAAAAAATATCATATATTCCTCTACGCAAAATTTGTCTCATTTTAACTTTACTTGCCATAAAAGGCTATTTTTGCAACTAATTATTGTCCCCATGTCAGTCGTTACCTTGAACAAACAAAAACAAAATATTAGCATCTACTTAGCTACTGGGAAGGTGGACGTAAGATTAACACAATAGTGTCAAAAAAACAAAGTCATATCCTATACGCCTATGCGTATAGGCACTAGGCAGTAAAAGCAACAGATCGACCTGGCGAGAATAACCGCTTATCCCTGAATCTGCTGACCAGCACTCTACTATTTGAGCTGCTGCACCAATAGTGGTTTTGGTGAGGTTTGGTTCTTCTGATAATTGATTTTGATCTGTGAATCGTGCAATTTCAGCATGTGGGCATTCTAACAGCTTCAATGGACATTATTTAAACATTTTTATTGGTAAACATTTTTATAATTCACGCGACTGTATTCCTCTTACAGTCATTAAAAATGATGACCAAATTCATTACAACTTGATAGACAAAGTGTTGTACTTGCGAGGGCTGCTACTATTGGAGGGTGACATTTCCACGAAGAGAAATCCTTTACATCCGCGCATGCTAACAAGCGCGCACATTCGCAGATGTTTATTCTCATTTTTTCTTTCGTGTGCACGTCACGTGCGCACTGGCTTGCATTATCGGTTCACCCTTAACCGTAACCGAGGGTTTTTCTCCGGTTCACCCCTAACCGAAACCGAGAGTTTTTTGCTTGTCCTTAACCGAAAGACCATACTAGGTAGGCTATGTACACAATCATACAGCACACAGCACGAGTACCATAAGGGTTGAAGTTCCAACATCAACCCAGGTGGGGCTTCTAACCCTCCTAATGGTGCAGTAACCGCGGTAAAAGGCAAGTAGGGGTAAGCGTACTTACCGCGCTGTAGCAGAAACATTACCGCATACCGCAGCGGTAACCGCTGTGACCGCATTACCGTGCCTATCCAAGTACTTTTTTTTGTACACAGATTTACAAAAATACTCAAAAGTATCAAACTAACAAAATTGTAAAAATTGAATGTGTGCACTTAATTAATTAGATTTGCTTTATTAGAACAAAAAAACTACATTATTTCATCTGAATTTTTTTACACAATGCAGCAAAAATAGCCTATGATGTGATACCTTTTGCTAATTTTCGTGTATATATTACGCTAAATGTCTTCCTGTTTTTGTAAGGGTCTAAGGGTCTGACTCTTACGCGCAATCTCTCTGGCTCATCTTGATGTAAGGTTTAGCTCATATTATTAAAAATAGCGCATGCAGCGTATTCGATAACGTTTATATCACAGTAGCGTAGATATTTCTCGCAAAAATTAGCACAAATAGCGTTTATAGCAAAATCAAAAGCACTGTTCGCTCGAAAAGCGCAAAAAACGTATGAAATGACAATATTGCAATTTCTTTGTCGCTTACATTCGTTTGCTGTACTGATGTGGATCGGATCGCCGGATCGGATCGCCGATCCGGGGGTCGGATCGGATCGGATCGGATCGCTGAATTTGCCGGATCGGATCGCCGGATCGGATTGGCTTTAAATTTTCGGATTCGCGATCCGGATCGGTAGTATAAATTTTGAGTCTCGACCACAAAATTTTGTAATTTGCCAAAAATTTTGCGTAATTTCAAAAACTTTTCGATCGATCAATCAAACGCACAAGTATAACTACTACTCAAATTATCAAAATATCGGTTTTATATTAGCGAAAGCGTACAGTGTATACATAGACCATATGCAAGTGGAGGCGAGGTTTCTCATCATTGAAGTTGCGTGAAGACGCGTACTAAATGTGTGATGTGAAATGTTTAGAAATATATATATATATATATATATCTTAATTTTCGCCTACAAAAACATATATATATGTATATATATATATATATATATATCTTAATTTTCGCCTACAAAAACAATCTTTCAACATTCTTTTCGTTAACACAAGAGTTGGGAATCGACGCGGAAAAACACTATCTACCCGCGACCCAACCCAGCCCGCGGTTTGACACTTGTGGGTAACCCACGATCCATCCCGCGCCGTCAAAGTTGACCACGACCAACTTTGACTCACCATTTTAAGATACCGTACCTGATGATTGATCGTTTTTAGCAGATATATACCCCTGTACAATTTGCACAGTGTATACACAGCTGTACATTGTTCACATTGCTACATATCTACTTTAACCGAATGGTAACCAAATTTATGTACCAGATTGGATTGAATACGTGAAAAAATTTCAGAATTTTTTCGCCAGTTTGACAAAATGCAGCGACCCGAGCAGCCTGAAGTGGGTGTGTACTGTGTATACCCAATGGTTGACCCATGGCTCAAATTTTTCGATCCAACCCAACCCGACCCGTGGGTATCCACGACCTGCGGTAGTGACCCAAAATTGTCAAGACATTTCCATTCCAATTAATCAAAATTTTTTTTGGTCGTGGGATTGTCTAAGTTGCTCTCGTTACAAAAATGCCATCTTATCATTTATATACAAACTCATTAAATTTTTAAAGCAATATTCTCATTACAATAAATCATACTTAACAATATTTCTACAAAGATTTTTTAGCTTTCATCAAGGTTACGTAATGTTTAATCGGATCGGATCGGCGGATCGGATTGGATCGACCAATCCGGGCCTGGAGCGGATCGGATCGGATCGCCAATCAAGCATCCGGATCGGATCGGCATCAAAATTTCGGACCGATCCGATCCGATCCACATCACTATCGCTGCCATATTGGTTCACATGATGAAAATCTTATCATGTTGAAACTTCAGTTGAAATTTTACTAAACTGCTTAGATTTATTAACCAAGATTCTTAACCGGTCAACTTTCTTACATATGTCATAGCCAAACTTACAATTTAGCCAAAATTACAATTGCTGTGACTTTGCAATTGTTGCAATTGTAACTTTGGCTACACAAACTTACAACTCTTAATCCTCATTGTTAACCATTGTTGGACTCTGCATGAGGCTAACTATATAATAGAGTTTTTAATTTTTATAATATATAAATATATAATCAAGTTTTTATGATACCTGTTCGGAAATAAAATTATATGACAGCGTCAAAATTGTATTCTACGTTCTCATAAAGTAGCATAATCACTTGTTTGTTTTTGGCTAAGCTTGGCTAATCTTTTCTGACATAATTATATGTTTGGAATTGAAACTGAGGGATTTTTTTCACATTTTGATTTTATTATAAATTTGGAAGTCTAAAATAATTCATTTATAATAATATTAGTTTAAAAAATTGTTTCATGTGTTATAAAAGGGCACTAGTGCGGTAGTTATGCTTTTAATGTCAAGCAAATAACACTGAATCAGTGCTAAACATGTTACTGCGGAAATAGCGTAACTATATTAAGGGTAAGGTTAAATAGGAGACGGTGGAAAATCTGTCATTTGCAAATAGGAGACTGCGGGAAATAGGAGACTGTGACACGCAATTGTACATGTGTAGTTGGGGCCATAGCAACAGGTAAGCAGAATGCGCAAGCGAATATGCTTTATTAGAACCGACCACACAATTAAACGTGAAGTCACATTTATATGCCAAAAGTAGCTAGAGAATGTTCTAGCATTATCAAAATATCAATATCAGACATTATCAAAAATAATTGCTTATTTGACTTTGTTTAGATTAAGCGTAGATTCACAAAACAAAACTGTTTAGGAAAAACGTTCTACAGAATTTAGCGGCTAGATATGTAGATAGTACAACTCGCTACCTCTTTATAAACAGCTGGGCATACTAAGTTCGCAATGCAAGAGGATGCATACTAATTTCACATGTGAATACATACATGTTAATAATGAGCGAATGCATTCATGTCAAACAATAAGCAAATGCATTCATGTCAATTACAATTAAATAATACTAATAACTACATTAAATATGAGTTAAAAAATACAATTAGTATTAATACATATAATTCTCGCAATTGGCAACAAGCGTGCAATACTGGAAAGTAAATGCAAAATACGGCTGCAATTATAACCTGCGAGTGGAAACATTGTTAAAACTCGATACGCGATTGCAAGGTTAAACAAATTACGCGATTGCAAAGTTAAACGAAAGCGAAATAAACGTGCAAATAAACAAAAAAAATAAGGCAAAAAAAATTGTTCTTTAAGTCAAAACGGGACATCTGCTGCTGATTCTTCACATCTGGTCATCGTTGCGGTCCGGCTCCACTACGCCCGGTGAGTGGCGAATGATAATGTCTTGATTGACATCTTGCGCTGAGTTAGCTAAGGGTACCGTTGCGTACTGGAGCGCTGGGACAGACTGGTGCCAATGTCTGATGACTTTCATGATTCCAGATGGACGCATTAAGTACTCATTTGGGTAAAAAAACTCGGGATAATTTCTCTCAGGGGGTTAAGTAAGCGCGGTGGTTGGGAATAGTCTTGCGTGATGTATCGAATTCCGAGCTGGGCACAAGCGCTGCGTATGGAGTTTGGAAAGCGGTTAATAGCATGCGCTGAGAACACACGCTGCGGTAGAGGGGCGAACCAGGTTATTTTTGACCGCGGACTGGTCTGTTTCAATCGCTCGGCCAGCAATAAAGCACGTTGATAGTTTTTGTGGCAGATAACTGAGCGTCGCTAATAAAGCAGAGGAGGATATACTCATAATTTGAAAGGCCTAACTCCTGTATGCTAAAGCTAGCGTCGCGCATAATGCTTTCAACAACAACAACAGTGCCGCCTCCGATGGTTTCGATCCCACTCAACATTGGGTCAACAATAATGCAAAACGTGCGGTTGAATAAAGTTTGAATTATTCTGCGAATGCTCCAGCTTGCGAGATCTAGTTGCGGGCGATCCCTTGGCCATTGTGCGTTGTGGCCTAGTTGAATAGATTGGAGTTGTTTCAATAACTGTCCGTAGACATTCTGTCCACGAAAAAAGGTGATGCGCAGGTGTTTTATTCATTCCATTGCTCCAATCTTGATTTTTACCACAAGATATGAAATTGCAGATATGGGAGTTGGTTACGGCGGCTAGAAATGTAGGATCTTGATCTGCACAGGCGTTGATGACGCTGAACAACACGTTGTCCCACGCAAAGATCCAACCGGGCGGTGACAGGTTTAATTCTCCTTCGCTTTGCAGCTGAACTTTAGCGACAGATATTTCAGCTAAATTGCTGTCATATTTGGCGCTAGCAGTGATGCTACCTTATCCCCAACGGTCGTTTGGATCAAGTAAATGAATTCATACAACTGTTTACCCGAGGTAAACGTCGTATCAACGATAACGATGTTCTGTCGATAACACATGGATAATGTATGACTGCCATCGATGACTACATTCATGTGCAACGGTTTGGTACACTTTCTGTCGTGCTATAGTTGTTTGAATTGGGGGGGGCGAGCATGATTTCGAACGGTGCTGCTCACTCCATCGGTAACTTGATTAGCATCGTCAGCGCTTGAATAGGATGAGCTGGTACAGTTTGAAGACGTGTCGCTGTTTTTCTGTCGTTGTTCCCTAGCACGTTTCCAATTGTCGTTGTCAAGTTTGAGCGATGGTTGGTCGGAAGCCTGAAACAAGCAAATGCCAGTTATGGGCTGACTGAAAAGCGGCTCGTGCTCACATGTCTCTAACACACTGGCAGTCTGATGATTGTGTCTTGGTTTTAGATTATAGCTATGCGTTGGACCGTGTAAAGGTTTTTTAGAAACCGGGCGGCTGAATAACTTGCTATGTTTTACTGTTTGTTTGTTCAGATCAGAAGTCGTCAATTGTCTTGTTTCGGGCAGGTGACATGGTTTAAGCCTATTCATGTGAACCCATTTTATTTTGCTACTTGATCTTTTGGCGGATACTATTTTAACGATAGGTGGTTTACTCTCAAGAATTTTATAGGGCCCGTGCCACATATGCGTGAGTACTTGTTCAATTGGGTAAACAGGTTCGCGGCCGTACAATAAGGCAAATGGTGACTTATGAGTTAAAGCGTTAATGCTTGCTCGATATGCAAAGTTATCATTGGGATGAAAGTATCCCAATTGTCTTGGCGTGTGGAAGTATACATAGATAGCATTTGTCATAATGTACGATTATATCGTTCGACTAGACCGTTAGTCTGTGGATGATACGGTGTTGTAATAATTTTGAGGGTATTGAAAATTTCACAAATAAACTTCACTAGATTGGAAAAAAATTCTTGGCCTTGATCAGATAGCAATTCTCGAGGAGCGAAATGACTACTTCAACAACAACTTCGTTGACAGAAACCTGTGCTACTGTTTGTGCTGTATGATCCGGCGTTGCGACGACCTACGGCCAGCGAGTGAATGCATCTCTAAAAACTATGATCCAGCAATTAGACCTTTTTGTTCGGGGAAAGGGACCTAAAATATCGACGACTACTCTTTCGAATGGTGCAAATGGAACAGGAAGTGGATGAAGTGGTTCCTTTTTCTTCATTTTCGGTCCCTTTTTAGTAGCGCATGCTACACAAGTCGCGCAGTATTCTTACACATTCGCGCGGAAAGTTGGCCAATAAAATCTGGTTTTGAGCTTTTGGTAGGTTTTATTGAAACACAAGTGACCAGAAAAAGGACATGCGTGAAAAGCTTCTAACAGCTCAGCTCTAAATGATGAGGGTACAAGGGGTGTTTTGAAGTCGTTTTTGCCACGGTAAAACAAGCATTGCTTTGCTGAATCATATTCATAGTTTTTATAAATGTTGATGTTGCGCGAACTAGTGTTGTTTTCTAAGTTTGTTATGATATTTTTGAGTTCAGAATCTTTGATTTGGCGTTTAGACAGCGTATGAGGAACATTTAAGCACGAAATTTTATGAATTCAGCGAAAGAGCATCTGCGTTTTGATTAGACGAGCCTGGCTTGTGCTGTATTTGCATGTATGGTTGATATTTCTTGGAACACCAAGCCCCAGCGCGCTAGTCTACCTGAGGCGTTTGACGGGCTAAATAACCATTTGAGTGCTGAGCAGTCTGTAACTACTGTAAAATTCTGACCATAAACATAACACCTTCAACGACTGCTAGAGCCTCTCGCGCACTTGCGGCGTAGTTACGTTGACTACGTGATAACGAGCGACTAAATTATGCAATGGGTTTATCACGACCATTATGATCTTGACTGAGAATTGCGCCTATGGCGGTGGCACTGGCGTCACTTGTGATTTTGAATGGTTTAGAAAAGTTGGGATGAGCGACTACGGGTTTTGTTGTGAGCGCATTTTTCAGACACTGAAAAGCATTCTGGCAATCGGGTGTCCACTTAAAGGGTGTGTTTTTATTTAGTAAGGAGTTGAGAGGTGAGGCAATTATTGCGAAATTTTGAATGAACCTTCTGTAATATGAAGTTAGTCCCTGAAAGGGTCTCAGTCCATCTAATTTTGATGAAGTTTGATGTAGGGTAGTTTTTTACCGATTCTGTTTTCGTTGGATCTGGTTGTATGCCATCTTTTGAAATCACATGTCCTAGAAAATGTATGATTGTACGAACGAAGTGGCACTTGCGATATTTCAGTTTATACTGTATGAGTCGTGCGAAAACATCACTTAAATCTTTGACATGATTTTCAAATGCAGAACTAGCTGTGAAGAACTAACGCAACATGTGTTCCAATTTAATCCGGCTAGTACAAGTTCCATTAGGCGTTGAAATGTCGCTGGAGCATTAGTAACACCAAAAGGAAGCACGTTGAATTCCAAAAGACCTGCAAATGAGGTGAATGCAGTTTTTTCTTTTGCCTGCTCGTCTAATTCTATTTGCCAATATCCACTAGCGAGGTCAAGAATTGTGAAATAACGAGCGTTACCAAGCTTATCGAGTATATCGTCAATTCTTGGCGGTGGGAAGACATATTTCTTCGTGACCGCATTAAGATTCCTATAATCTACACAAGATCGATCGCTACCATCCTTATTCTTTACAACGACGACGATACGGCTAGCCCAAGTTGAATGACTCTCTTGGACTATGTTTCTAGACTTCATGTCGGCTATATGCTGTTCAACGACCTATTGTTGTGAATAAGGGATTCGATAAGGCTGTTGCTTAATGGGCTGGCTATTTCTATGCGGTGTTTAACAACGGGCGTTTTGCCTAAATCAAAGTCACTGGTTGCAGATAGGTCCGAGTCGCTAAGATCAATGTCTTTTAGTGAGCTGGGTGTTTCTAACACAGATAGGGCGTCGTGTGTGGGTTGGTTAGCATTATGTCGAGTCAATTGTTTAACACGTGTGTTCCTACGTAAAGTAACGGGAGTGTTCAGAGGGTTAAGTACTCATATCGGAATTAGTCCAGACTGGGGTCGGACCAATGTCTTTGCGATTGCTATATTGTACCTGGACCAAGTAAAAGCTTGTGGCTCAAACAAGTAGGATTGTGGTAGTGCCTCTGTATTCACGTGAACTAATGTTTCTGCTCGGCGGGAATAATGAGTTCTTTAGACAGGACTAACTGTCCACCAGGGCGTTGAAAGAGGGACGGTGCATTTACAAAACTTTAGAGTTTTCAGCTTATAGTCTAAGCAAATTGATCCAGATTTACGTAGATTATCAGTGCCAATTATGCATGGGTGGTTAACTTGGCTCGTAACATGAAAAGTGTGTCTTAAATCTTTGTCACCAATTTTGATCTGAGCGGTTAGTGTGCCTAGTAGTAGTAACGACTGACCGGTCACGGACAGAAAGAACTTTAGATGCGGGTGGAGTTTGTTTGGGTGAAACGGGTTCGCAAATTTTCACGTGGGTTAGCGACAACGTAGCGCCTGTATCAAGAAACGCGTCACAGGTTTTATTATTAAATAATACTTTGAATGTCGTTAAAATTGGATTCGATCTTAATGTCGAAACTGTTTGGACCGGATTGGATAACAAATCATAAACATGTGGCCAGAATTTTGGTTCATTTTGTTCATTTGGTTCAGATTTTTGCTCAGGTTCCTCAATGGGTGGGACGCATATGACTTCATTATCTGTGTTTAATTCACACTTATCTGCTGACGGTGTGTCGTGTGGTTGCCTATATGATGATTGCTGAATTGTTTTGCAAAGTGTATTTCTGTAACGAAAGGTAAAGTATAGTAATACAATAAATCGTAGTATTGCGGCAAATATGACAGCTGCATTAACGAGAGTTTGAATGGGACCCGGTAACAGTGGGTCAGCGACTGTGCTTATTTTCTTTCCTGCCCCTTGAAAAGCATTTCCTACTCCTGAACCTAAACAGTTGAAAGCGGTGACGGCGGCGCTAGCGGGTCCTTTAATTGTGTCTGTGAGTCCATTTGCTACTCCTAATATGCTTGAATTTACAATTTCCGGGTCGAATGACATGCTGGCGGCATAATTAGTTAGTGCTAATACTTGATTTTCTAATCTAATCATGCGTGCATGTTGTAGGCGGGCATTATAGACATTTATTTTTAACCCGCCAATGTTATTTCGAAATGTGGTTGTGCGGAGAAAGTGAATGGTAACCAATATGTTTGCCAGGCCATTGAAATAGGTATTTGGGACACGTGGACTTTTTCTTCAGTGTGATGGCTTGATTTTATTGCATGGCCACACCGTTAAGGCTTTTCATGCAAAAGCCGCGTGTATATCGGTTCAATTTAGTAACACTCTAGCTCACAGTCTGGCGTCTAATCGCGGTAATTGTTGTATTAATGATAACTGGCGGTTAGTGAGTGTGCACAAAGCAAACCAAACTTGACGAAAACTAGATATTTCATAATCTGTAAATTTTTCGAGCAAATAGTTCAGCTTTGCGTTGATGAGATCTACATTTTGCGATTTTGACGATATGTCGGCTGTGAAAATATTATTGGTATTATTTTGTTTTTTTTTTGTGGTACAAAAACATTGTTTGAGCGTTTACTGGTTAAAACACAGACAATGACATCTTGATCAGAAGAAAAACACGACTGATTCTGAAAACACTTTGGTATCGGATCGGATCGTAATTTAAGAGCACCTTGGATATCATCAATGATTAAATATTTGCCATTGAGACTAGCAGGATATTTTCCGTGATTAACATAATGGCAAAAAGAATTATCATTACTAAATTTCCACATAATAGTACGTGTACCAGTACCACGACGTGCGTTTGTAATATTACATTTTCTTAAATTGCCAAGGTCGGTTATACTCTGGTGCCCATCAAATGTAACCACTTCACCATATTCAAGAATAAAATTTACAATAGTCACGACAACACCATTTATATTCCGGTGTCAGCGTGCGATTAGTGCTAAAAAATTCAACGTTGTGTTGCACAAGAGGTTTAGATTCATATTGGTTTTTAATCTGAGTATTGTGACAAGTAGCGTAAGAGATACGTTTTGGTTTGCGGATTTCAGCCACTATGCCTTTTGAAACAAAGAGACCAATGTTAGTGCAATTGGTGAATGTTCTTATTTGGCAACTCCAAGTCTTAAAGCGAGTCGGTTCATTTGACGGGACCCATAGTTCCACTTTTACTTGTTATACCATGCCTCGTTAAGGTGGTACACAATAAATTTTGTTGGGAACAGACAGAGCAAAACCCGATTTGGCTGCCCCACAAAAAGTAAATTTGTGTGCTTCGCAGGGGTACAAGAGTATAGCACAAAGCATCAAAACTAAAACAAATTTGTTCGCGTGCAATGATGGACACAATGTAAAAGGAACCTGGCCGGTTTCCTGTGACTCGTTGTTACACTCGTTGCTTTTTGCATCATGTGGTCACGTCCATTGCGCTTGGTTGACAACTTGAATTCCTTTCAATGGAAACCTTGCCCACGGGTAGATCGGGAGTGGTAGTTTTTTCACAACGTGGACGTGAGACTTCAATTTATGTTTTCGCCTTGGCTGTGACTCATCCTGTGGTTTCCCGGATTTAAGTGGAGCAACTTGTTCAAGCGGCTGTCCTTGCACAGTGGCCATTTGGATCAGCGATGGATCTGAAATGCAACAAGATAGATTCACATTGGGTGATTGCTCTAATTCTACACAGTTAATTTCATGCTCAGACAATTTGCGATGTCAAGTTTTCCATTTGATCTCAAAGATTATCGATATCGTCATAAATTTTGTCGAAATTGGTGTGAGGGTTCGTCGATTGATCGACTAGGTCAGTTGAGTCGTGAATTTGGTCAAGAACCTGCACGTAGTTAATTCTGCGATTAGTATGACGGTAAGTACTCGTCCGGTGCGGCCATGGTGCTCGGCAACTAGCGCCAGAACTGAAACGAGAAGATCGCTGTCTGTTAAATGCTTCCCTATTCCTGTTCGGACAGCTTTCGTGGCGATGGCCGGGTCACCTACATGCAAAACAGATTGGCCGACCGTCAATTGTCCTGTCTCTTTGCTTAGGGGTCCGGTTCGACGAGTTAGCGGTCGGGTTGGTTTAAATTGGTTAAACGAGGGTAGTCTGCTATTTGGTTGCTTTGCAAAGGTTTGTGAATTTTACATCGAGCGACAAAAACCATCGAGTCTGCGTTCTAAACGTTCTATTTTAGCACTGTGCGGATTTGTTTGAAATTTTGCCGGTCTATATGAGCCGTTTTGAGGCATTTCAATGCCATCACTGGTAGACATTTTAAATGCAGACGCGACTTGATTGATGGTGTTTCCCCCCAACAAGCGGTTTTGTGCTTCCTCATTTTGAGCTAACTTAAACGCTTGGTCAAAGGTTTCGGGGTCTTTTCTCAATACTGCGTTTTAGAGTCAATGGGAGACCTGATATGAATGCTTCCTTCGTGAGATATTCGCGATCCTGGGCGTCGATATCGGGGTAAGCGGAGCGCACAAGCTTTTTGATTGCTTGGCCGTGGTCCGCAACCGATTCACCGGCGCTAATGGTGCCAATGCGAAGTAGCATACTGCTGAAACAGTTGAAAAGCGGTTTTTAGAGAGGTTGCCAGTCGGCGGTAGTCGGCTTTGGTTTTGTTACTAAATCATCTATAGATTTCGAGAGCATTTTCCCTAAGGTAAAACGGGAGTTTCCTAAGGTTCTTTGCGTCGTTCCAGCCGTAGCCCTGGGCGAGCAGTTCAAAAAGCTCAGACCATTTATCATAGTTTTCGTCTAATCTACTTTTAAAGTATGGGATAGGAGCGACTGAACTTTCGGGACCTTCCTCTTGTATACTTTGCACTAAATTTTGAAGTGCAGCTACTAAACGAGTGGATTCCGATAGTTCAGAGCATTTCTCCTGGAATAATTTTTGGCGGCTTCTAAATGAGCAGCTGAACGCTCTAATGCACGTGCAGCTGTTCTCTCCTCACGGTCAGGACCTGTAGTAGTAGCCATGCTGAAGGCTAAAGTGGGTGAAATAACAAAGAAGCAGCGAACATTTATTCCTCCAAGACTTCGAGAGACTTTATCCAAGCGCTATCGGGGGTCTGATGACCAGGGATGCCACATGTAGTAGGGGCCGTAGCAACAGGTAGGCAGAATGCGCAAGCGATTATGCTTTATTAGACATGTATGGTTAACATTGATCTCAAATATTGGCCAACATTTACATATTTGTTATATTGCCTGTTTGTTATATACGTTGTCCTCATTCAGGGTCAAACAACGGTTGTCAATGAGGATTAAGAATTGTAACTTTGCCTAGGCAAAGTTGCGATTGCAATTTTGGCTGATATTTTTTAGCCAAAGTCATAACAATTGTAACTTTGGCTGAATTGTAAGTTTGGCTACCACATAATATGCATAAATGAGGATAAGCATTTTTTGAAATTGAATACAAATAAATATATTTAAAATAGTAAATGTGGAATTTGTAATTTTTGTCGCACTTTCAGCTTCAAACATACTTGCTGTAGCGCAAACGTCAGCTTTAGATTTCTGAATTTGACAAATTAAGTCTGGATTTTCAACGTGGATGCCCAAAAACGAAATGGTCACTCCAGGAAGTAGTGGAGAACTTTGACTATATGACATTTGTGGGCGCCGTAAAATGTGCTGCCACGTGTTTCCTTTTACTAAATGGATGTATCTAAATTAGTTAAGTAATACAAAAGCAAGTCCCTGATGTAATTTTGGTATTTAAAAATGTACTCTTTTAAGAAAAGTAGTTATTCAAGGCAACAATCTAATTCCTATCATGTAATAACTAGCTTGCCGATGTTCTGTTTTAAATAATGCAAGTAATTTTGCTTTTTCTTACTTTTAATTAGCTCTACGTTTATGTCAAAGCTTATTAAGCTATGATTAGCAGAATGTGTGCGTAAAATTATTGTTCCTCTGACTAGCTGCTAAAGTTATCAAACACGTACTAAAATTAATAACACGAGGTATATAAGTAAACTGTTTGTAGTTTAGTATTATAAAATGATTAGAAACCGTAAGTTTTACCATACCGAATTAAGCAGCTATGGTTCCAAATTGCATAAGCATTTTGTCTATGTGGAAAAAAAACTAATCCGTACGGTACACTTTTCGTTGTCCAGTTGGCTCTATAAAATTTCTTATTTTTTTGTTATTCACAAGGTTACGTTCTGTTTTTCGTTTATGCGAATAATTTTTCCTTAAACTCAATAGAACAGCTATACGGTCGCAATAAATTTGCTACAAATGCAATAGTCAATAAAATTTTTAACACTTACGTTAAGAAATTACAAAAAAAAACATTACAATTATGATTACTAAATTGTTTTTAACTTATAATTACAAAACTTATCATGTTCTGTCTAAGAATTGCGAATGTTCAGAAACACAGAATTAAAAAAATTATAGCAAAATGGTTTTAAAAAATACTAGTAAATTTAAAAACTAGCTTGAGTTCATGGAAATCAGCCATCTGTTTTCCATCAACAAATGTTATCAAATGTGAGTCTGGATTCAGTTTCTGGCATAATTTCTCAGCAGCAGGATGCCGTAACTTTTTTCTGTCGCCTTTTATATACAAATTATCGTTATCAAATGCTGTCAAATTGACATGGTAATAGCAGCTACGGTCTCGTAGAGTCCAGCCGGTGGGACATTTATCTAAAACAATTAATGACACCCTTAAAAATGTGAAGCAAATGTGAAAAAAATTGTGCAGCAAAAAATTAAGAAATGTAATAAACATTGTTTTCAAAATTAAGAATACAAATTATCTTCTTTGTTGTCAAATGTCCGACATTTACACACATCACACATCACACTTTTACATTTATTTACATTTTACATTTTACATTTATTGAAACTAAACTGTTTTGAATTTTTGCTTTTGCGAAAACTTGTCCTCACCCTATTGTGCTGAAACAGGCCAAATGTGTTTTAGGCTTCAGACAAATGGTCTGCTTCAAAACAGTTATCATGTACTGTTTTAGTATTTGTTTGTTTTGTGCTTATTTTTTTGGTTCCATTGTTTTTGCTAGCATAAGCGTAAATTTTTGTTTCGCTAACATCGCCTTCTCAGGAACTTTATGTTGTCATTTATTTTATTAAACATAAGCGTACAAGAAGCAATTATGCTACTTACACTCAGTGTTTCTGGCGGTACGCTTTTTTTCAGACTTTTTGCTGTATATCTTCAATAAAGTAAACTGAAATGTACAAACAAGCATTAACAAAAGGTATGATACAAAATTGTATGGTATAGGTTGAGCTGTAACAAATGGTGCCTAACGCACTTTAGACATTTTTGTCTGCAAAAGGTGATCATTTCATTTGGAATTTCAAAAACACCTAGCTATTGGCTGCCGTCCAAATGCTTTCACGAAACCACTTAGCCTGCTACTTATGTTTTTATTGTTCAACTGTACCGTAATATTAAGAGTACATAATGGGAAGAGTACGGCACACTTTCCATTGGCCAGTTTAGCAAAATAATTCCGCGGTGGACGCGTTGCAGTATAACGGCCGAAAAGGTACCCAAATGAGTAGTTCAGCGTATCTGAGTATCTGAATGGTCAATGGGAGTACTGAATGGGGTACCTACCTATCCGCTTTGGTAGGTACATTTTTGGGTCTGAATACTCATTTGGGTACTCTGCGTGGCCCAATTATATACATTGGGATACCCATTTGGGTCTGGTTTGGGTACCAGGTAACCATTTGGTTAGAGATACTCATGGGCCACCTTCTGGGTGTTATTGTGCAACGCATCTACGGCGCTGCCCAAGCTGGTCAAAGGAAAGAGCGTCATACACTTCCCATTATGTACTCTTTCTATTATAAATACCGACTACAGGCACATCATTTTAGCAAAAAGTTCTAAATATAGCAATCCGTTATTAAGCTCACAAAAGATTGGGCGGCATCAAACCACAGTAGTTTCATTTTATAGTAAGGGCTGTAGTTACAGACAGTGACTGCGGGAAAAACAGCGTCATAGACCAGACGTTTGTCCACCGACACGCCAAATTTCAAATATCGATGCAAGTGGTGACCCACGGAGTAAATTCCAACCGCCAATGTGCACGTCGCCAGCAAAAGGCAACCAAGACGGAGACTTCGACACTTATTGTTATTAAACTTAACAACGTGCAGCTAAATTAAAAACGTTTTACTTGGTCTAAAAAATTAATTACTTATTCAACGGCTAAGATATCCCAGTAAGTTATATTTTGTTACATCGGAATGTTTGAGCTTGTGAGAAACAAAGCATTTTGTGAAAATGAATTTACTTGGCTTTATTACTTTATTTGGTATCAGTGTCTGCTAATTATTTAGGGAATGGCTTTAACAACTGCTGCGTTTCGAATTCATTGCCACCTATGATCAATTTTATGAGACACAAAAGGCCAAAAAGAACAAAAGTTTGATCAAAAATAAAACTAAAATATAAATTTAGATAAATGATTCATTCATTCCCAATGTCTAACAAACTTTTTCGATTTTTTTATTTTTTAACCATGTGCTTACCGTTAACAGCTTATATTTGTGATTTGTCATACTAATTGTTGTTAAGTGTTGTTGTTAAGCTTGCCAAATACAGCCAAGTTAAACTTTCGTTTACTTCCAGTTAGCTCGAAATAACCTGATCATATTACCAAATTTCCAAACGGTGGACCGGAAACTTTTAATCAGCTTTGGTAATTTTTTACTTACGAGCGAGCTGATTAAGAACTCATTCAAGGTAAAATAAGCTAGCTAACGAGGCAATTATGAATCACATGATACTGTAGTTACAGTTGATTGCAAAATTAAATTGCCAAGCGTCAACACAAAAGCGTCACCGTAGTGTATTTAAAAGGTATATAAAAATGTTGTGTTTACAGTGATATGTGATATATAAGTTAAAATCCCACTGGAAAGAAGAGCCACGTTTATAATAAGCTACCTAATTTGAAATTTTTTAAGCATAAAAAAATAATACAACTAAAAATACAGTAATATAACCATAGAAGGATCACAGTGCGTTCCTTCAAGCAAGTGAGCGTAGTTAGGTCCCATAAAAATTTGCTCATCGGGTTCCCCTGTAAACACCCACTTGGATTCAGCAGCAACTAATGTATCTGCGTTTCAAATAAATTGATAATAACCTTGCACGGTGCACTTAATAACAAGGTTGTCATTCATGTTTTTAATTTTTCGTGCTGCTTTCTGCATGACGCTGTTATTTATAGTCCGTGTGCGTGTAACTGATCTCGCACACAGCTTGCACTAACATACACAATATGTATATAATTATTTCTGATTAATTTTATGCTTAGTTTTTTTAAGTGGTGCTGGTGAGTTTATTTAGCCTAGTTTGGTTTAGTTTAGTTTGCTTAATATTCATTTTCACACAGTAGGTTGGCGATTGCCTTTATTTAATCACGCGCCATCCACTTGAGACGCTTAGGTTATTTTTATTGCGGACGAATTTGCATGTTCTTTTGCGTGTCGCTGTTGCTTGTGTGTATAAACTTTTAGTGCGTGTACGGGTATCGTTTGCTAGCTCACAATCTCAGTGAACTACGAATATAAAACCACATGAGTGTCTAATAGGTTAAAAAAAACTAAGTACGTCGCCTTTTGTGTTGGATAGAATAAGCATAACCCTGGTTTTTAATTTTTTTCTATTGAATTAACTTTGTCTTTTTACTCTTTATCTGCTTAAAATTCACCAGTATATATTGATACCACAACATCAACTGTGCCCACAGCAGTGACATTTGGCAAATGCTAAAGTCTCAATATTTGCTTTGTGACAATCACGATGACACATATTTTGTTGATTGTGGCATAATTTCTACATAATGTCTACCGAGATGGAGTCTTCGGTACTTACTGTTATTAAACTTAACAAAGTGCAGCTAAATTGAAAAAGTTTAACTTGACCAAAAACTTTAATGACTTACTCAACGGCTTAAATAGCCCAGTAAGTTATATTTTGTTACATGTTAGTGCTAGCTCTTCAGAAACAAAATATTCTGTGAAAATGAATTTACTTGGTTTAATACTTTATCTGGTGTCAGTGTCTGCTATTTGTTTAGGAAATGGCTCAGAAAACTGCTGACTTTTAGTGCTATTACCACCTATGATCAATTTTGCAAAATATATAAAGCAGCAATTTTATGCAAAATTTATGGAGTTCTGATCCATGGCCACGACCAGTCGGTCAGCAATTTCCACCAGTAGCAGTAATTTTAAGTGTAAATCGTAATCGATAGAATTAAATTACTTGGAAGAAATTGCTTCTAAGGAAGTTAAACCTGTCGCTATACATATTTTTAATATTCCGGAAAGCTTTTTTTGGTATTACTCGAGAACTAATTGGTAAACCTAGCCTATTCGTTTATCCGACAGCAGTAAAGTAGGTATGTTGACAATTAAAAAACGCATAAATATGTAGTTAATCAGTTAATCATGAATAGTTAATCAGAAATGCACGGGAGCAGTTGGCAAGGGTGGGGTTCCGGACCCCAGGCGGAAAGTGCCGGAAATTTTACGTCCACGCCAATATTGAAAGTTTTAGGTCTCAATTACTATTTACGGCAGTTTTCTTCCTTCGAATATTTTGGCGACACTGCAAGAAAATTTGATCTGCGCCCTTGTTCATGTGCCCAATTCGATGTCTCAAGTAACAAGCACATTCACATGTGGGCGTCCTAAGCAACATGCAAACTAGATTTTATGGCTCACCCGCAACCACAGGACTTAAGGACTTAAGGGGGTAATGTCGTTTTCGTGGTTTTTGACATTTCAGTGTAATTTTTGCGCCCACAGAACTCAAGCTAAAAACGGACTACGGCTTCGAAACTTTAACCACATTATCTTTAGGAGAATATCCCCACCCGTTTTTTTCCTTTTCTAAAAATAGTTTGTAGAATCGGTGTTATGGGCTTTTGAAAATTTTAGAGAAAAGTCAAATTACGTGATTTTTGCACTAAAATGTCATTTTCTCAACGTAGAAACGACTTATCAACTATATCAAAACAAGCACTTTTGTTGACGAGTTTATATGTTTTGACATGACGACAATCAGTATTATTTTACCGTATCGGTAAAATTAAGCGCGGCATGCACTTGAATTTTTTGTCAGTATATAGTTATTGTAATTTCTAATACAAATAATACGCAGAGTTTCACCTTTATTATAATCACATGTGTTGAACTAATTTGAAAGCTCTCCAGACTCCCAGAATTGGCATCTATATTTCTGTTCGACGATTACGTTCTACGTAAGTTTATGTACATAACAGTTTTAAATTTTGTACCCCTAAATTAGATTCTGACATGTAATTGTTTTTACATTAGTTTGGCAAATGTGGAAAATTTGCAAAAAACGTAGAATTACAAAATTTGTCTGTATATACAAATCACCGCTATATTCAATACATCAGTAGAAACGACTCCTTCCAGTTAATGCAACGGTTAAGAAAGACACCAGTTTTTTCCGGGTCTTTCAGTTGAGTATACCACCAACGTTCACGTGTTGTTATGTCTATACATACACATGTGACATGTATGATATTACATACCTGAAGATTTGAATCGTTAACCGATCGTCAGCTTTCATTCTCGTTTGTAACACGAAGACACTTGACAAGACACACACAATCAAACACACACACACACACGCAAAAATACGCATATACAACGTACTGGCTGCATGTGTTTTACGTTGGGTGAATGCAGTACTCTTCAGTGATGCACTGAAAATGAGCATGATTTGCATTCAATTTCATTTTCAGTGCATCAACTGAAATTAGTATGCACGGCCGCTGAGGCGGCCGCGCAAAAACGGGTGGGGATATTATGTCAGTGCATAACTGCAAAAAATTTAGTAGTTGTTGGCTGATCTTGAGTTTCATAACTGTGGCGCAAAAATTAGTCAAAAAAACTGCTGATGGGGTGAATTCAAAGATAGCAGCAGTAAAATTGCAAAAGATAATCTGCTTTTAAATATAGTTTGTTTTTTTAAAGCTAGAAGGTGTAAAAAAATGTAAAAAAGACCGCTCTAGTTTTTGTTGAGGTTAAGTGCAGTTATGGTAGTTTAAAAAAACACCTAAAAACGCAATTACCCCCTTAAGGGAGGGGCTACTTGTATAAGTGAGAAGTTTAAGGTTCAGATTTGCTTCAAACTTGCACACGCTGTAGCCGCCATAAAGGTGCATCGCAAATGTAAAAAACTGAAACCAAAGCTATTGCCAATTTTTGACTTGGGGCTCTTAAAATTTCAATTATCTGCTTTTTTGCGCACTTTTGTTTTTGCAAATACACGGACAAACGCACTGACATAAAGTGCACCTCCAAGCTTAACATTTTATGTGAAAATAAACAAAATTGGAGAACTTTGATTTTTGACCTGGGCACTTGAGTTACCCCTCTCCCTCAACAGCAACCCAGAACGAATGAGTAAACCACATCAGTGAGTTTCTATTTGCCTGATCAAGATTTACAATCTCATGCATACCGCATCCAGTTTGGCGAGATTGAACTCCAAACCTCACTCAAAAATGGTACATATCCTAACCTACTTCAAAGACTGTCCTGAAGAAGACCCGGCCTTCTGACGCCTATGAACCGCGATTTAACCTGTATGAGTTATGCAATTTCGGTTAACAGTGTAACTAAGTAAACATTTTATTAAACTGGTTGGTTTGGTGAGCCTCATTCCACCAATATATATATATATATATAGGCGGCGCAAAAATTAGTCAAAAAAACTGCTGATGGGGTGAATTCAAAGATAGCAGCAGTAAAATTGCAAAAGATAATCTGCTTTTAAATATAGTTTGTTTTTTTAAAGCTAGAAGGTGTAAAAAAATGTAAAAAAGACCGCTCTAGTTTTTGTTGAGGTTAAGTGCAGTTATGGTAGTTTAAAAAAACACCTAAAAACGCAATTACCCCCTTAAGGGAGGGGCTACTTGTATAAGTGAGAAGTTTAAGGTTCAGATTTGCTTCAAACTTGCACACGCTGTAGCCGCCATAAAGGTGCATCGCAAATGTAAAAAACTGAAACCAAAGCTATTGCCAATTTTTGACTTGGGGCTCTTAAAATTTCAATTATCTGCTTTTTTGCGCACTTTTGTTTTTGCAAATACACGGACAAACGCACTGACATAAAGTGCACCTCCAAGCTTAACATTTTATGTGAAAATAAACAAAATTGGAGAACTTTTATTGTACTTATTTCTCTACCAATTAGCCCAATTAAACAGCAACATGCAGCAACGAAACGGTTTGACCAAACAGTGATTTAGACTTTCTGGTTACAATTTTTTTCAAATACTTTTCAAGCTACCGCCAAGTCGCGTTTTATTTGTTTTAATGGGGCTTGAAAATTTTAAATTGATTTTTGCATCCTATTTTATGACAGAAAATTTCGGTCAAAAAAAGTTTTATGCTTAGTTTTTTAGAAAACTATATGAAAAACATATCGCCACTTTAGACCTACAGTAACCTAAAAAAGCTAGCAACAGCAAAAGAAGCTAGCTGGCTGGCCGCCTGGGCCAACTCACACACAAAACACGATCACACACAATACTAAGATTGCACACAGACCCACACACTCATTTGCCAAAGCGAATACACGTAAGACGTGTAATTCGCTAGAGCAAATCAAATGTAAGGTCCTGTCGCTACTGTGGTAGCGACAGGAAAAATAAAAAAGGCCGAAGGCTGACCAAAGTTTGTTCAAAAAACAAAACTGAAAAAAATAAATATAAAAAATTTAGATAAATGATTCATGTATCTCCAATGTCTAAGAAACTTTTTCGTTTTATTTATTTTTTTACCACAGCTTATATTTGTGATTTGTCATACTCATTGTTGTTAAGTGGCTTGCCAAATACAGCCAAGTTAAACTTTCCTTTACTTCCAGTTAGCTCGAAATAACCTGATTATGCTAAACAGTGGACCGGATACTTTGAATCAGCTTTTGTATTTTTTTAACTTACGGTCGAGCTGATTAAAAACTCAACTCAAATTCAATGTAAAATCAACTAAAATGGCAATGATGATTCACAGAATACTTTAGTTACAATTGATTGTAAAATTAAATTGCTAAGTGTCAACACGAAAGCGTCACTGTTATGTATTCAAAAAGATATCTATGATTATGTTGTGTTTACAGTGCCATTCAAGTTAAAAATCCACTATACAGATAAAACACGTCTATAATAAATGTTAGAGCATTTAATCTAGAGAAAACATACTTGACAAAACACACTGACAAAACGCAGAAAAATTAATCATTTAAAAACAAAAAACCGCTACCAGAAATAGGTAAGTAAAGTAGGCTAAATGTTACAACACCAATCCGTAACGGTGCGGACAAATTAGAGCAGTGATAGCAAACTGTATGCAATAATTTCAACTATTTTTACATAAAATTTTTGCATATGTATTAGTTTTATGTAATATGCCGTTGACCAGCTTGCAACTGCTGCTGCTGCACGCTGCTGAGTAGACTGTGAAGCAGAGATTTTACAACTTTTGCAGCCTTCAAAACAGCTTTGCACACATGTGAAGAATGGGTTCAGGAACCAGCAGAGCCTAGCCAGTTGAAATAAAATCAAGTAAATGACAGTTTGATTAACAGCTAACTGAATGTTTTCATTAAGTAATATATTTGCATAATAATTCAAAGTTGCGTTCTTTTGGTGGGTAATGGGCTCACATTGACCTGCAGGTAGCAGAGTCCCAACACTTTTGTCATTAGCAAGGTTTGTGAGCAAATTAATTCCTATGTGATGCTAGAAATCATTGCCATTTGATATTTCAATAGTCTCTATCAATCGTTGGGTTACCCAGCCTTCTCAAAAAGTCCCTTTCTAGTTGTGGTTTTCCTGGTATAAGATTAGCTGATGGCTCATCTTCGTGCGGAATGTACGCCTTGCTGTATGGCGTTTACGAGATTAGCTCACCAAATCTCGTCAGGTAGAGCTATAGTCCTCTACTGACTTCTGTCGCTTCCATATATTCGTTTACACGTTGTAGTACCCCCGGTTCGATAAACCACGTTTAGAAATTTAGTAGCTACAATAACCTGCACAAGTGTGCAATTCCGAATCGTCATCCGTGAGTCGGATATTTCTGCGGCTTTATGAATTTTTGCTTTAGCGCAGCCTGACAGCCAGGGTAGGACTTAGCTGAGCGTACGTTTGATAGTGGCCCAGTTCTTCCAATTTCACCGATCGAAAGTCGCTGTCCTTTCCTTTGCCACAATAATGGTGTGTATATACCGTGGTAAAGTAGACACGATTCACATAAATAAGCAAGAACGTGGCAAGTAGGAGCCAGAAGTTGGGACATGATTGCCCCAACTGATACTCAAAATATGACTTGTGACGTTTTCGAAAATCAGTAGGCGAGTTGGGCGATAAATAAATTTGCAGTTGCATTATTTAAGTTTTGTGTTGTTGCTTCTTGTGTAAAACCCAGTTTTGTTAATAAAAGTTCATGCGTTTTTTTGGCAGTACTTTCGTTAACAAGTCCGCAACGTTATTTTGACATTGGTAGTATACAAATTTAATGCTCCCTTTCGTTTGCGCATCTCGTACAAAGTGCTGTTTTATGTTACTATGTTTGTTCATGCATGAAAAACTGGATTGCGCGACATTGCAAGGGTTGCTTGATTGTTTTAGTATAGCACTGTGGGTTTGCATTGTTGAATATGAATTTAATGTAGTAAATGCCGCAGCCAAATAACCTCCTGCGTTGCATGACTTGCGGCAACATATTCTGCTTTTACCGTTGACGAAGCAACAGTTGACTATTTTTGCTGGACCAGCAGGGGCGTAGCCAGGATTTTGAAAAGGATGGGGTCGCACCTTGTCCACTTTTTTGCTCTTTTTTTACACTCACTGTTGCGTGGTCTGGGGGCGTCAGCCGCCACAATCCATTTTTTACATAAAAAACGTTGTTTTGGTCCTTTAAATTAAATAAACTCAGTGTTGCCGTGGTCTTGGCGTGGCCGCCCACAGAAAAAATGGGAATTTTTCAATTTTTAGGTCAAATTTAGTCAACTGGAGACGTATCAGAAAGATCTTCAGACAGGAAAATTAAAACAAAAGATGGGAACGTCACATCAAACAGTGTATTACGCAATAGTAAATGCAGCATTGAGCATAATATGTACTCTTGTAGACATACATAGGCTTTGTGAAAGATACTAAGAAGGAATAGTAAGCCACAGAGTTGCAGGGGTCTGGAGGCGGCAGCCCTCAGGAAAACATTTGAAAATTTTCCAATTTTTAGGACAAATTTGGTCAATTGGAGACGTATCAGAAATTTTTGTTGGCCAAAGGGGGGTTGACCAAACCCTTGCTGACAATTTCTTCCGGTTCGACTAAAAGGGGGTTCGCGACCCCCGCGTCCCGCCCCCCTGGCTACGCCCTAGAGACCAACTGATAGGGCCACCGGCAAATATGTACACAAAGCTGCCGGCACAGTCGGCATTACAGTAACCGTGCAATATCAAACTGAATGCTGGACCGCCAAATTTTATACAGTAATAGACAGTTCCTTTTAAATACCGTAGCAATCTTTCAGCAGCATTCCAATGAGTGCGACCATGGTTACTACTGAACTGTGCAAATTTTCCAACTGTATTCTTGATGTTGGGTCTGGTACACTGTAATAAATACATTAACGTACGAACGAGTGACTGATATTTAATCTGTTCCAATTGTTCGTCTTCTGGTGATTGTTTAAATAGTTTCTCAGAAGCTTCACATGGTGTTTTAACGGGATTACAGTCAACCATACAAAATTTGTCCAGAATTTCTTGTGTATATCTTGTTTGTGACAAGAGTGTTGAGTTCTCATTACGTTGAATTTCTATTTATTCCTAGCACTTAATTGAGCGCGCCTAGATCTGTCATTTGATATTGTTTTGTGAATTTAGTTTTAGGTTGGTCCAGATTGACTGTCGCTTGCAATGACCATCAAAGATCATCAACGTACACTCCGATTAGCAGCAAGTTAGATAATGATGTCTTCTTTGGGTAAACACAGTTATCTGCTGATGACCGCTGATAGCCATCGTCTATCAAAAACTGATTATTCCAGCATCTGGATGCCTGTTCAAGACCATACAGGCCTTTCTGTAGTTTGCAGACTAGATGTTCATTGCCTTGTTTAATGTATGCCTTTGGTTGTCGCATATATACTTCTTGTTGCATTGGCCGTTCAGAAAAGCTTTTTATACGTCCATTTGGTTCAACAGCATGCTTTTATGTGTTGCCAGTCCAATAATGATTCGAAAAGTAGTTTGATATATTACTGTCGAAAAGGTTCGGTCGTAGTCAACACCAGGTATTTGTAAAAGTTCTTTGCAGACCAACTTCGTTTTGTACTTTTTAACTGAACCGTATCGTTATATTTTATTTTAAATACCCATCTTAAATCAATTGCTCGACGATCCTTTGGCAATTCAGTCAGTTTCCACATGCTATGCTCCTTCAGCGAGTTGCATTCGCTCTGCATAGCTGCTTGCCATTGGGTTTTCCAGTGCTTGACCGTCTTCCGTTCAGGTATATGCTTAGATGGTAGATATTAGGGCAAAAAAGTTGAACCATTTTCATTTAAGTTAAAGTTTAAGTTAAAGTAAAGTCCATTGTTTCAATTTAAGTTAAAGTTACAGCTAAAGTAAGGCTCAGGCAGCAATTTAAATTAAAGTTAAAGTAAGCCGAAAATCATTGATTTTTATATAATTTTTTTAAATTAACTTTAATTTAAAGATAAAGTAAGGTTGTTTTAATTTAAGTTAAAGTTACAGTTAAAGTAAGACCACTAACTTTTTTTGGAGTTAAAGTTAAAGTTAAAGTAATACTCCTAACCTTTTTAATTTCAGTTAAAGTTAAAGTTTAACTTTTTTGCCCTAGCATATATCCTGCATAATGAACTGCCGCTTGCTGCCGTTTATACGCTCAGATCTCCGTGGTTCAAGAAACTCTTGTTCGCTTGATTTTAATGATTTTCTGTTTTATCTAGTTCCTCCTTTATAATCTCAACAGATGTAACGTCTGCATCTTCTTTAGCAATTTTTGTGGCTATTTCCTGCTTTTCGTCAAATAAAACATAGCCACTTACGATGACTTTGTTTCCCTGTAGATCATACAATCAAAATTCATCACTGTCTTTATAGCCTAGCAGTCTGCAAGTTTTACTTTTGTTTGAAAACATGTTTTTTCTTCAGGACGCACCAGTACTTGAACCTTCACGCGTTGTGCGAATGTGACGGACTGACAGTTTTTGCCCCCACCATACTTCGTACGGCGTCTTCTTTTCCAATCCTTTTGTAATTAAACGGTTTTTGATGTAAACTGCTGTGAGAACAGCTTCGGCCCAAAGCCAATCAGCCATACCAGCATACTTTATAGCATTGAATGAGCGTTTTCCACAATAGTCCTGTTTGCTCTTTCAGCCAAACCATTTAGTTGTTGATTGTACGGTACAGTCTTTTGGTGTTGAATTAATTTACTTCGACAAAATTCACGGTAATCTTCATTAATATATTCTCCGCCATTATCTGAGCGAATGGTTTTAATTGTGCGCCCGACTTCAAATTCTTGCAGCTTGTTGGTGACTTCTGATTTATTTCGTAACAAAGAGACAAAGACATAGTGTGAGAAATCATCAATGAATGTCAGAAAAATCTTTTGCCTGTCGGGCTTTCTGTTTGCATGGGTCCACAAACATCTGTGTGTATGAGTTCCAGCAGTTCGGTTGCATGTCGACCAGAGAGTTGATTCTTCGGGGTTTTCTTCTGTTTGCCTTCTGCACAAAGTTTGCAGAACTCTCCCTGATGCTTGGTGTCAAATTCAAGACCATCAACCATAATGTGAAATCGCATTTCACGGAGATGTCGATGATTGGCGTGTCCTAAACCTATGTGCCACAACTTGGATTTGTTTTGCCTTCAGCTGTGTTAATGGCCGCATTCTCTAGTGTTTCACTTTTTGCTTCTGATTCGTTATTTTTTACGTTTTCGGCAATTTTTAAATCCGTGTGGACAATATTTGACTTACAATAAAGTCCTTTCTTTGCCATCATATCGGCTGTTACAACAATTACAGTCCCAGAATTGTAAATTGTACACCGGTTTTTACTGAAGTTCACGGTGCATCCTCGTTCCATAATAATTGGCTCGGACAATAATTTCATTCTCAAGCCAGGTACGGCCACACATCCAATAGCATGACCTGGCGAACTTTATTATTCGCCGCAAATTTTTCATTAAAGTGGCACCTTCCCTGAGCCTATGGCCTCAAGGCAGTGACGGTCACCAAGTAACAGCGTCCGCAGCAAGCAGAACGGCTGATATTCCACCATTTTTGTTCTATCATAAGTCATATGAATAGTGACGCTAGAGTCAACAAGCCAGCTGTTGCTTTCACTAGCCGACTCGGGATTTGCAGAATAAGCATATGCTGACGTCAATAGCGTAGTTGCTTGTAAGTCTTGACGCTGTGTCTGGTCTCCACTTCTACTGGAATTTGAAGCGTTTCGTTGGCCACCATCGCCTAGGGTAGCACAAGACCCAACACCTCGGAATGCCTCACCACCACCAGCTCGGGACACCTCACCGCCACCACCTCGAGACGCCGAACCACCGCCATAACCTCGACCCGCCAGACCGCCGCCGTAGCCTTGGCCGTAGCCACCAGATCCTCGGAATGGCTGACCAGGACCTCCATCAGTACCGTGGAACCCCTTATTTTAGCTTTCATGGGGCAGTTCCCTTGAAAGAGACCGGTGCGGTTTCAGCAGTAGCACCGCGTGACCCCCTGGGTTCGAAGTACCACCTGATGCACAATTTTTTTATGCCGCCCATTTCCACCAGACTGACGCCTGCTGTTCCGTCTGCGAGCATCATCCTTTAGCCGGCACACGATGTATTCTTGTGTTTTATCAGAATCTGGTTGGACTGACAGGATGAAGACTACTGTGTGATAACTTTCAGGCATGCTGTACAAAACAGCCTCCGAAAATTCATCACCAGCGACTGGCTGCCCAATATCAACCAGCTGGGTCGCTAGACGCCGCATATTGCTCATGTGCAGCTCCACACTCTACTCTTCTAGTTTTCTTTCGCTCCCACTTCGTTCAGCAATGGTCATTGTCAGCAGTTAACGTTTGAGCTGCTTTTCTACACCGATATTGCTATTTGTGAAAAAAACTATCCAATCGCTGCCAAGCATCATGATCCGTCTTGGCGTTCTGTACCAGGTGCAGATATTCGTCACTGACAGTTCGAGCGAGCTTGGACATTGCTCTGTCATCCTTAAACAGTTTAAAGGCTTCAATTTGCCTTTCAGACGCTCGTTCTGGAAGTCGAGCTGATCCATCGACATATGACCACAGCTGCTTTTCGCGTAGTGCGAACGTCACTCGCACTTTCCACGTGTTAAAATTGGTCCCTGTGAGTGGCGTAATTGGCGCTGAATCATCCACATTGAATGGCACAGGCGCAGTTGAGTAAGCCCATAACCATTGTTGCCCATAACCAGTACATTTAATTTAGAGAAAACATATTTGACAAAACACACTGACAAAACGCAAAAATTCATTTCCTAAAAAAACGCCACCAAAATTGGGTTAGTAAAGTAGGCTACAAATTACAACGAAAATCCGTAACAGTAAACAGTATCCGTAAAATTAGAGCAGTGATAGCAAACTGTATGCAAGAATTTCAACAATAAGCAACGGTATAAATCTAGAATACTAGGTTGAAAATTTTCATACTTGTACTTTTATATTATATACTAAAAACTGTAATTTTATACTACTAAAAGTACAGTAGTATACAATATCCAATAATTGTATGTTTATCATTGTCGTTTTCAATTTAACTCATTTCTGAAAACTAAAAACTGTTTTGTACATTATACACTTTTTACTCTGTACTATTTTTGCATAGTGTTTCTGTAATGATCGTTATCATTTGGTTTGGTTGTAATTTCTTTCACTTTTTCTTCAGTTCAAATGTTATGGCAAGCATTTCTGCTTAATATGAAGAATCGTTAATTTTAAAAAACGCTGTGATTCATTTAAATTGACCATTGATGTTCACGACTGCTGCAATTCCTGTTTCGTCTGTTTAGATGTCTAGATGTTTGTATTTGTCGATGTCTAGGAAGAATCTGTATATATTATTGCCTGCAGACAGTTTTATTTATATGTCGATTATAGGCTAGCTCTAGCTGGGTGTGTTCTTCTTGTATATGATGGTAATGCTCCATAACTGAATGGATATGTAACAAGCGAAATGTCAATTCTGTTGATTTGATTTGTTTGCACATTTTGTGCTGTGTTATGTTAAGCAAGAGGCGGTTCTGCAGCTCTTGAACAATCTGCACCTTTCGATTTGATGTAGCTGCTTTGGTATTGCCTTGCCACTGTGCTGCCACTACTGCTGCTACTACACGCTTATCCTACGACAGCTATGACGACGACTACTACCACTAAGAATGCTATTTTGATTGCCAATACTAATACAGCTGCTACTTTTACTTCGCTACATAACTGTTTGCTACTTAAACTACTACTATGACTGTTGTTAACTCAGCAGTACAAACAACTCAGTCTGACAAACAACTCAGCAGATACTACACCTGTACATACGAAAATGTCACAGAAGTGACAACGGTACCATTCCGTTGTACAATTATGCGCCATTGAACACACCAACGACTGGTGCAGCTGTCAGTACATATGTAGCTGGAAATACTCTTACAAAAAAATTAAAACAAAAATATATAGCTTGATTTAAGACACCATGTTAAAGAGCAACCGCTGAAAGAAATTTAAGGTATTTTGCAATTCATACGTGTGAACCTTCTATTGTCTACTACAAGTAAAATCTTTTTTATTTTGCTAAACGTACAATATATGTACATACATACATACATACATACATACATACATACATACATACATACAATAGAAAACAGTAGCGACAACATCAAACGTTAACACTCTTGGCGCCCTTCTTGACTACTACTAACTACCCTGAAAACCCTAAGCCTTAGCTGAACCCTAAATAAAATGCTCAAGAAAACAATGGTTAATTTGCGTATAAACTCTTTTACTGTAAATTTAGCGATGGCAGGACAGATGCAAATACTTTGGAGAAACACTACAAAATTCGGCCGCAGTTGCAACATTGCAAAATTCAAAGCACAACCGACCTTCAGAAAATTCAAAGTTCAAATTCAAATTCAAATCAAAATTCTCGGTAAACTCATTCACTCACTCACTCACCCAGTCACTCGTTATTTATTAAACCACACAATTTTATGTAGGTTGATTGAATGTAAATATGTTGAGTGGTTGTTTTATCAAACTTTGTTGTTATTGTCTATTCTATTGTACTGCTGTTGGTTGTGTCATGTGTGGTTCAAGTTATGTCTAGTCTGTAGTGACAGTAAAAGTATAAATAGGTAATCGTTACACTGCTGAAATGATGCAAGTAGACACTGTTGTGACAATTTATAACTACTGTCTGGTCTGTAGATAAACGCAGGTTATATTAGTAACTTTGACAAAGCAAGAATGTGAACTTTAGCTGTGGAATTCATAAAGGCAGTCTTAGCTGAGTCTTACTAAACGTAGTCTAAGGGTGACTATCTAATCTACAGTACAGCTCAAATTTAACATCATATGATTCCGGTGTCAGCGTCACTAACTTAGTTATGCAGTCGGTGACTGCAGTCAACCTATTGACGTCACAGTTTCAATGTTACTGTAGGGAATTAACAATTGCCTATCCTGTACTATCACTGGTGTTGGAGTTTTGAGATTACTTTTTGTGGCTTGTTTTTGTGCTATACAGTCTTGCTGCAGTATTCGTGACAGCATTAAAGCTTCTATTGGCATTGGTTTTCAGTTCACTTCAGTGGTGTCAGGAGTGGGATAAGTGGAGAAACTATTTCCACACGTCCATACCAACGTCGTTGCACTCATTAATTATTTACCTTATGGCCAATTCAGCTAATCAGCGTGGAAATCCTCAGCATGCCGTTGGCCCCCAGCCGGAGAAGTACGACGGGAAACGATCGTTTCGAGTTTGGGCCGAAACTTTCTAGTGCTGCCTCAGACTTAATCGATGGACGCAGCAGGACATACGGGACTGGCTTTTAATTTCGCTAACCGGACACGCTCGGCAAGTTTTTAAAGCGCTCCCTAATGAAATACGCAATGGTAAGTGGGACAATCCCGACAATGGCATTAAGCAGCAGTTGCTTGCTAGTTTTGATCCCCCGGCTAAACGTCTGCTTCACGACTGCCGTCGTTTGCCTGGTGAGTCACTGGATGGTGTTTTGGCCTTGGGGGGGGGGGGGGGGGGGGGGGGGGGTTGGTTTTGGTTTTGGGGTCTGCGGTTTTTGGCGGTAAAGCGCGTGATAATTTTTATAGCAATCGACGGGGTTCAAAGGGGGGTTTTCAAAGGAATATGCCTGTACGGGCTAATGATTTTCGATCGAATTTTGATTCCACAAATTTTAGTGATAAAGGCGGCGAGATGGATCCTGTTGGGAACTTGAACATGAACACTAATAAGTGTTACAGGTGCGGCGGTTTCGGACACATGGCTCGCTACTGCGCCACGCCTTTAAACAAGTACAACCTGAATCTTGGGGTCGGATGCCAGGTGCCAAAAGTTGCAAGACCCATGATCAGTCGAAATTAATTTTCTAAATTTGTTAATGTGAATAACAACACTGATAACTCGTTTAATTCTGCTAATAGCGATTATCAAACTGTTGAATCAGTGGACCAATCCTGTCCCGAAGTTTATATTTTCGTTAATGGTACACCCGTGTTATTTCTTGTAGACTTTGGCTCACAGGTAACGCTGCTTTCTCGGCGAGCCTGGGAATTCATGGCGGGTCAGAGATGGACGACTCGAAACTCTAGTGATTGTAAGCAGCTAAAAGTTGCTAATGGGGGACGGTTAGAGGTTTTGGGTCATGCGGTGGTTAATATATTCTGTGAGGCGTTTGATGTGACATTCAAAGTTATAGTGGTATGCAATTTGAGCCGTGATGCTATTTTGGGTGTAGACTTTTTGAAAGCATTTGGTTGTAAAAGTGATTTGTCTGGTGGTTATATTGTCATGTCTGATGACAAATGTTTGTGCGTTGTTGTTGTGGTGGTTCTCTTGCGCGATAATGCTGGTCTGTGTTGTTCCAGAAGGCAGAAACTGTTCCTGCTCTTTCGCGCTGTGCGGTTCACTGTGCATTGCAAGCAGACGGGTTCTCTCAACTGGACGGGCTGTGGGCTGCATCGAGACTTCGAAGACTTTCTGCAACAAAGAAACTGCCTGTGTCGTCCAGCCTGGTATTGTATCCTGTAATAAAGGCTCGACAACGGTGGTATTGGGTAATGTTACGGACCGTGATCAAATCATCAGCCCTGGCACAAAAATGGCTTTGTTCGCCAAGTTCGAAGATGTTATTGACTGCGATACTATGGCTGCCGGTATGTTTGCCGGATACCACTCCCTTGATACGTCATGTGCGCAAGTGACGTCGCAAGATGAACTGACGGTTGCTAAAAGATTGGAAATGCTGGAAAGCGTAATACCTTTGGACCATGTTAAAGATAAGGATAAACGTGTGCGATTGATCCAACTGTTTTAAAAGTATGTAGACCTTTTTGCTCGTAATTATACATATTGGGAACGATGTGTGACAGCCGAACACAATATCGATGTCGAAGGTCATCCTCCAATTAAAATGCGCATGCGCCCTCTTCCTTACCACCAGCCTGAGCATATTAGAAGGATGATAGACGATATGCTCAAAAATAATGTAATTCGTGAATCTGAATTTCCTTGGGCATTTCCAATTGTTTTGGTCTCTAAGAAGGACAGAACCACCAGATTTTGTGTGGACTTTCGTGCCTTAAATGATATAACTCGCAATTTCCTTTGCCCAATATTCAGGACTGCGTAAACACTTTGTCTGGCGCAAACTTTTTCACCAGTTTGGATCTTATATCCGGATATTGGTTTGAATCCGGATGATTGCCAAAAAACGGCATTTGTGACACCGTTTGGGCTATTTGAGTTTTTGGTCATGCCTTTTGGTTTGACTAACGCCACGGCCACATTCCAGCGAGTGATGGAACGTAGGCTGCCCGGATTGCAATGGCACGAATGTATGTATGTTGTTCTTGGACGACATACTTGTTTTCGGAAAAACGTTCGATGAACACTGTGACCGGTTGGAAAAGGTGTTCAAGCGTCTACTAGACGCTGGATTCAAGTTGGAGCCAAAAAAATGCTCAATTTTGCAGGCAGAAATAAACTATTTAAGTTATTTGATTTGGAGAAAAAGGAATAAGGGAATTAACAATTGCCTATCCTGTACTATCACTGGTGTTGGAGTTTTGCGATTACTTTTTGTGGCCTCTTTTTGTGCTATACAGTCTTGCTGTTTTATTCGTGACTGTATTAAAGTTTTTATTGGCATTGGTTTTCAGTTCACTTCAGTTACTACCGGTAGTTTTGATTTTCATCAACACTGACTCCGGAGGCACAGTCCCTGACTTCGGAGTCAGCAGTCATCACTAACACAAAATATGCTACACGCATACCTACACGGGCATGTATATGCGCATGCACATGTAAGCCATTTGAAAAGTGGTGATGACTAATGTGATGCTGATTCCGAACTCAAATGTGTGGATTTCACCACGGTGGTTTAAACTATGGTTTTTCTTAAACCTGGTCTAAACCATGGTTTTTTTGAAAAACCTTTTCCACCAACGTGGTTTAGAACGTTTTTCAATTCAAAATAGAACAGTTTATTCTATTTTAGTACTGGATTTTGTTCTAAATTTGCTCTGCTAGACTGGATCGCATGTTTTTCGTATTGAAATGTTCTAAACCCTATTTCACTACCGTCGTTTTTGTTAAACCTGGTTTAAACCATGGTTTTTCTTGCATTCAAACAAAAACCACGTTCAGGCCTGGTTTTTCAGTATAAGACTGGAAGAAAATCCTACTTTTTGTGTATTTTTTGACCTATTGTTGTGTATTTTACTTTAGTAACCAAATTAGTATGACTTAACCTTATAAATTGATTCAATCTTCATTTAAACTTTTAACTTGCGAAATTTAAATTTATATTTTGAAAAAATTCCAAAATGGAAATGTAAATTATTAAATTATATCTCCGGTTTTAACGGCCCAAGTTTTCATTAAACTCAAGTTCGTTATGTTTTTACAAATTAATTTGAATCCATTTTAGTCACAATTTTCATTATTACTTTGTTTTATTTACTTTATTTTTCAATATTACTAAACATTCATGCAATTGGCACAGAGGAGTAAATGTGTGATTTAAAGAAGTTACCATTCTTGAGTGTTTATCTATCCTAGTTAATTCAGTTAATGTAATCTAGCTAATCTGAATTTGTGATCAGGCTCTAAACGACTACGTAGACAATAAATATTAGTCATGAATACGTGTACATTGTAACAAAATGTGTTTTTACACAGTTACGTATATCGGTCATGGTACCAGGTGATTTATGGGGCTCGCCTTAGAAAAACACTGATCAGTGACTAGGCAGGGTTACAGCCTTCCCCCTTTGATTTTTGTAGGTGAAAAAAAATTTCCTATACGTCATCAATTGACCAATTTGGCCTGAAAACCACCATTTGTCGTTTTACCAAAAACAGTCGTAAAATATTGTTAATATAGTCATTCAAAACTAAGGTTTTGAAAAACCATGGTTGTAAATAAAAACCACCATTTGTCGTTTTACCAAAAACATTCGTAAAATATTTTTAATATAGTCATTCAAAACTAAGGTTTTGCAAAACCATGGTTTTAAAATGTTGGTGAAATGCAGTTTAAACCGTGGTTTTTCAAAACCAGGTTTAAACTATGGTTTAAACCAGGTTTAAGGAATTTGATTGGATAATGAGCTCAGTCAGCCCTGCTTTTTAGAACATTACGTTAGAAATTGTTCTAATTTTGAATAATTTCGTAACGAAATATTCTGTCGAACGGGTTTTTCTAGGTTTAAACCATAGTCGTAGTTTAAACCATGATTTTTAAAAACCACCGTGGTGAAATCCACGCAGAGTGACTCTGACTTTGGAGTTAGTTAATGAAACGAAATTTTAGATGTGACGTCATTATCTTCACTGCAGTCGCTGACTGAAAAATGCAGTCAGTGACGCTGACTCCGGAATCATATGATGTTAATTTTGAGCTGTACTGTATGCAATTCACGCCTTAGACTGGTTTTAACGTTAGACTGGCTTTATGCATTCCACCATAAGTATTTCAGTTGCAGTTGAGGTGCACATTTAACATAAATGGCCATCTTACTGATACTGTACGTATTTGATTTTTAATAATTAATTGAACTGAGCTAACTAAGATTTCTTTTTATTTATTTGAAGAACAACGTTTCAGAAACATATCACCTAAGATGAAACATATTTCATATATAGTGACAAAAGATCCGCCGCTGAGAATTCCAATAACACCTCCAAAATTGGCCACCATTTGGAAAAACTAAAATATAAAAAAAATTAAATCGCTATTAAATATTAAGTATTAAAAATATCATGTAACATCCACCAAACCTTTGATGGCAAAATTAGCATACATTTATAACTCACTTACAACTACTACTCGGTTGTAAAATTTATTAAATTGTCGTCTATACACGATGCAGTGAGCACTAAGTGTAACAATTCAGTAAATTGAAATAACAAATAGGGTGCGTTTAGGAGCAACATACTTCGTAGCCTGGTTTTTCCAACAATAATGTGTACGAAGCTGAGTTGAGGTAAACGTTGACAATAGTGGTGTTGCTGAAAAATTTTTTTGGTAAACTACATAGACTGTAATACTCGCTACGGCCGTTGCTTTACGCATTTTTTTGCCCATCGTATGCTCACTGTTACGTTGATTATTTTTTCAATAAACAGTTATTGCCTCTTTGTTTGTGGCTGATTTGCGCTCTCCTTCAGACTAAGTTGTTATCCTGCTCCTACTAAACAGATCAAACCCGGTTTTTAGTTGTTTTATTTTTTTTTGCTTTTTTTGATAGTCTCCATAGGTTCAGAAAAAAACTGTGTCAAAACATAAATTTCGTAATCACCAGACATAAACAATGTCAAAGACAAGACGAACAGCAGAAAACTAGCAGTTGCAGAAAGTTAGCCATACCAATAACCATTTCACCAATTTCCCATGGCAGCCGACTCAAAACAGTCCTTATCCGAATGTTGAAAGAAAGAGGAGGCCCAATTTTAGAAAGAATGAAAGAAATGGAGGCGCCAGGAGTCGAACCCGAGCGCCTGCGTCGAAGTCAAGCATGCTAACCACTACACCACAGCCCTCGAGTCCCATAGGTCCTATTTCTCATTTACAACACCTACATATGTGCCTGTCTTTCAAGACGTGTATAAACCTGACTTTATGACAGCAAATCACTCGTATTTTTATGGACCTTACTCACTAAAATCTGGGATAGATGAAACAGCTAGCAAAATGTTGGGTCCCATACGGCGCCACGGTGCCACAAGACGCCCCATGGGTTGCCACATAGGGAGTCACGTGGCGCCGTGTGACACCTCAAGAGCAATTCTAACAGCACGACACAACCACAAACTTACCTCAATTGTGAGCTTATCTAAAAATACAGTTTGTGTTTATCGTTTTAACAACTTGTTTAATAATCTGTAGTTTTAATAATTTCCTGCTGTACTTTATCACCAGTTAAAGTCACTATTTAACTTTAATTAGTAGTAAGTAGTATTTAAGTATTTAGTATTTAATAAGTAGTATTATGATAATGTTTACACTTGATGTCTACGCAACAACCCTTCAGAACTAGTTGTTTTTTCACCTTTGAATTACAACATTTAGTTTAAATAATAAAAGACTTCGTAAATACCTTGTCAATGTAATAATTTGAAGTCCGGGTTATTTCAAAATAGCCATATCTAGAAATAAAAGGTTTTATTATGGCGAAAAATAATATATGAATAAAAGAAAGTTAAAGTAATTTCTGCACACGAATCACCAGTTTCTGCCACCTTGTAACATTTTTTGCATTTTTCCTGTTGCGCCACAGCGCTACAGGTACTTTATACTTGGTTTGTATACAATTTGCAGAATCTTTAAATTGGCAGACTTACCTGTTATTTCCAGTAGGTCGACTTTCCGGTGTTAAATAACACTGGACGGCCTATCACTGGAACTTCAATTTGCACTGCCGTTTTACGTGGCCCCCTTCTTTTCTAGGTTAGACTAGGTCTGTTTTTGCTAACGAAAAGACGCAAGTTGAAGCACAGTGACTGCAAATACTCAGAATGCAAAAGCTGAGTCCCGGTGGGGTTTCAAACCCCCAAACTTCTGACTTGGGATCAGATGCTCAGTAAAAGCTTAACGCACTACCATCTGAGCCAACCGGTCTTGACTTTTTGTTATACAAATGTCAAAACCAACAAGTTCTTCTGCTGAGTAAGAACTGGTTAAATTGCGAGACCTGAGTGTCAATATTCCAGGGGTAATATTAAACGCGGCCAGTATTTGCGGATGAAATGATTTGTAAATCTATATTTTCGTACACTTTTACTGCTGAGTTGCTTCAAAGCGTTTATGGTAAACTATGACCACTTTTCAGAGCCGAAAACACCCAAAAAATTTGCAAATAAAAATTTGAAAAAATTAAGCATCACCAAGACTTAAACTAGGATCACTGGATAGAAGTCCAGAGGGCTATAAACCACTGCACCATGATGCCGGGAAGTGCTGGTGATGAGTCATGAGTAAGCATAATTTCAGTACTCGATTCTGTCTAGGTTTTTGTGCAACACACGTTATGATAAACACTCGCACGTGTATGTAGTGTCTTATTTTACAAGAAAAGTTAGTATTTGATTAGTTATGAGTGCTTGTACCACTGCTCAGGATTCGAGCCCGGGATCTCTCGCACCCGAAGCGCGCATTATACCACTGGACCATCAAGTCAAATTGTCTGACAATGCAAAACACTATCTCATTTGCATGATCATCGCATCGCTGCAAGCAGTCGGCTGTGTATGAAACTATGAATGTGTACCTGCATGTCTTGCATCAAAATTTTGTAATCATAAAAAAAGAGAGCGAAAGTTTAATGAGTCAATTATATCGCCATGACCCGTTGTGATAATGACAACAATATTGAAGGAATAATCTGTAAGCCCGGGTGGCTCCGGTAGCAGTGCGCTACGCATCTACTGAGCATCTGATTTCCAATCAGAAGGTTGGTGGTTCAAATCCACTCCGGTGCTGACTGTTTTGCATTATATCATTCTTCCCTTACAGTCTTTCGACTTGCAATTCTTCGCTTGCAAGATTCGACCTACCTGCCATTCTAGTGTAATTTAACGCAGCGAATTTGACCTACCCAAAATTACATAGGAAATGGAGAATCTGAATATAGTATATATGCGGCCCCTGTGGGGGCCGCGTAAAAACGATACGATTTACTTTCTTATTAGTTTCTTCTTCAGACGTTACTACTCATATCTAGTAAATTTCTGTGTTAACAGTACGATATAACTGTACTGATAGTATAAGGACGGTATACTTAGATTCTGTTTCAATTAATCTTATTAAATGTTATTTTGTAACTGTCGTATTTGTAACTCGGTGGTCTAGTGGTGCAATTCTCGTTTCGAATGCGAGAGGTCACTAGTACAAATCGAATAAAAATTTTTGTTTTCCTAATTCGAACTTTTTGCGAAAAATAGTTTAACTTGATTTTTTCTGTCTAGAAACTCTCAATGGTCTATTTGCGGACATTTCAAACCTTCTTTATATTTTTCAAGTTTTTTAAACCATTTTTTACACGAGTTGTGAAAAAAACGGGTGGAATACCTTTTCGGCCCTGTAGGCTTAATATAGGCCTAAATAGGCCTAATATCCGGTAGTCTTGTAATATAGTCCCTATTATGTACTCTCGGTTATAGCTAAAATCTGGACACACTATTGATTTTTTAAAATATTTTTCCATTATACCTTGAATTCAATTTCTATCATATTTTGCGGCTATTTTTTTATTTTTTAAAGTAAACATGTTTGAATTTAGTTTCTTTAGTTTTTTCTGTGTGAATTGATTACTAAATTTCCATTTAAATCAAACAAACTGCATATAATGACTCCTGGACCCAATTTTATAAAGATTTCAACGGCCCGTTGACCTCAACGGGCCGTTGAAAGTTCTCCGTTGAAAAAATTTCAATTTTATAAAGACTAAAAATCCTCCGTTGAGCTCAACGGCGCCGTCGAACTCGACGGAGCCGTTGAGCTGAACGGAGCCGTTGAAATTGTTTATAAAATTGGATAAATTTCAACGGCGCCGTTGAACTAGATGGAGCCGTTGCGCTCAACGAAGCCGTTGAAATTGTTTATAAAATTGGATAATTTTCAACGGGCGCCGTTGAACTGAACGGCGGCTTTTTAAAAAAAAAATCGTTCTAGCGTAGAACGATTATATATAAAATTTCAACGTCTCCGTTGAGCTCAACGGAACCGTTGAAATTTTTATAAAATCAGATAAAATTTCGACGGCTCCGTTGAGTTCAACGGACGCTTTTGAAAAAAAATATTCGCGCGGTGCATATGAATATACAGATGTATGGGCATACGGACAAAGTTTCAAGTTATACTTGTAAGAAGGGTTGTTTAAGTTTGAGATTTTAAATTAGTTGAAGTTACAGTCAGGTTATTAGCCAAAAATTAAATCAGTTAAAGTTACAGTTAAGTTATTGGCCTAAAAGTAAATCAATTAAAGTTACAGTTAACTGATAAATTTGACTGATAGGTAACTTTAACTGAAATTAATCAGTCCTATAGGGCAAACTTTTATCAATTTAAAAAATGTTCAGAATTTTGAGGATGTTATTAAAAATGCACGTTTTTAAATATTTTCAGTTAACTGATTTAAATCAGTTTTTGGTGATAACTTCAGTTAAGTTACAGTTAAATTAAGGTGGTAGTGTCGCCGAAGCAGTTGTGCTCATAAGTTGCAAAAATAGAGAATTTTGCTTTAAAATTAGTACGTTCACTGAGAAACTAGTCCAACGCTGTATGATGTCAAATATTTACTGCCAGACGCTAGACTACCAATATTGACGAATAACCTTGGACCAATCGCCAGTTGTAAGCCACACATCACACAACAGAAACGTAAAGCTCAGCAAAACAAGTAAGATATCAGACTGGCCAGCTTGTGAAGTACACTTAATGTTTTGACGCAGATCTATTTGCCACTAATAAGAGAAAATAAAAATGAAGGTATTTTTTTGATTTTAAAATAACCGTCTAGATTTTTCACAATTTATCATATTTGCTGTGAGTACTACGCAATTTACGTACAGCTTCACTGCTGCAAAACTAAATTTCGTGTGCATAAACTACAACATAAGTGCTTTTATCCTGTGTAAACAAATTAAACAAATAGATCGATAATTGTGATGAAATTATCGAATGTGAATAGCTTTGAATAGCTGATTCTTCCAACTTTGCGGCTTCATTGCAAGCTGTATCCTGCATCAATTTCGTTGAATCTTGGCAAAAAATTTTATCTTGACATATATTTTAAAAATATAGAAAAACTATTGCTAAAGTTTACTGAACAAGTTTTACAAACATGCAAAATTGACTGGTTTTGCGACACTCACACTACCCAATTAACTGACTTTGTCTCAAAATGATGTAGTTCAAGTAAAAAATTTAACTGTTACGCAAAATGTAATCAGTTAAGTTATCAGTTAACTTTAAATGATTACTAAAATAAAAAAAACAATAAGTAATCAGTTACAGTGAACCGAAACAAACCTACTTGTGAGCTTTATGTCCGTTTGTCCGTATGCTCAGAAATTTTGGCAGGTTGGAACTGAATTAAACTTCGCCTGATATTCGGACAAATGAATTTGTGAATAGTAAACAACAAAGCAAACAATTCCAAAACAACAACAAAAATAACAACAGCAAAAATGTATCCATTAAATTTAACCAGCGAATTATCAATTTATAATTTAACGGAGCTCCTAGCTCGATTGAGCTCAACGGCCCGTTGAACTCAACGGCCCGTTGGCTGACCTTTTTGTTTTTCAACGGAGCCGTTTGCTTTATAAAAATTTTTTTCCGGCTCCGTTGAAATCATATTTTAGAATATAATGTCGGTGAAAATCAAAGACTTTAGAACGAAATAGTAGTAGTCGCGTGATTTGAACGGAGGATTTTCAACGGCTCCGTTGAGCTCAACGGAGCCGTTGACATTTTTATAAAATTGGCTGATTTTTCAACGGCTCCGTTGAGCTCAACAGCGCCGTTGAGTTCAACGGGCCGTTGAAATTTTTATAAAATTGGGCCCTGTTGAAAATACTGCTAATTTTGACCAAAGCTACACCGCCGCCAAAGAAAAATTGAGTTTAAAAACTAAAAGCATAAAACTGACTGCAGTTTGGGACTCTGTGTACTGGGCACTGGGACTGGGGCGACTTGAAATTTTGGGTTTTTTTCACATTTACTGACGTAAACTGGTCACAGCACAAAAATAGCTAAAACAATTAACTCTAATTCAGACAGATTGTCATATTCTTCAAATGATGCACTCTTTGAATTGTTATTGAAAGTTACTTTTGTTTGCGATTAATTTTTACTGCGCAACAGGCCTAATGTTGTCAAACGTTCACCCTACTCACTCGCTGGATTACTTCTGCAGAAAACTTTTGCTTGTTAAAATATGTTGCTGTTGTTCGCAGCGGCGGAAGTTTCAAGCATTGCAGAAATTTATTCGTGTTTTAATGTGCGTTCAGTAAGGTGGGTATTACAACTGTACCATTTTACCATTGTACCATTGCACCATTGTATCTGGATTGCTACAGTGCGTGTCAGATGCTATGCTAATTTTTTTAAAATTTAAATCTAGTATTACTCATTCTATATCACCAGACGCAAATCAATAATATTCACTTTTTAGTTGAAAATATATTCTTTTATCTTGAAAACTTTTTTACTTGTTTTCTAAATTATTTTTGTTTTACGTTTTCAATTTAAAAAAATAAAAAAACATACCGACATGGCCAGGGACATTTGCAGTGCTTTCGCCACCCCGTATTGTCAGACTCGTAAGGCCCAACACTGTTCCAAACGCACGTCCCTGTAACAATAGCAGCGTTTATAATTGATGCGTGATTAATTAGTGAAAACGCATTCTGTTATGATAATTAAGCCCGGTTCATACTTGTCCTTAAGGACGTAAGGACAGGGACAAGGACAAATTTCGATCAACTGCAGTGATGAATTTACTAAAGCATTTGGGCTAATTTTTTGCATACGATCTGGATGTGACCCAGACTTGCCTCAAGGTAATTATCAACTCTATTGGTTAGGTAGTTTTCTTGAAATCGCTTAAGGACAAAACGATAGGGACAAGGACAAGGACGAGTATGAACCGGGCTTTATCGTAATTTACGCAGATCTTACACTTTTAGTTATGATATACAGCATATTCATAGCTCATATTCATGTTATATATATACAGCGGACATGTATAAAATTGATCAGACTTCACCGCGACAAAATAAATGAAAATCTATTGTAAGCCCCTCTCTTACTTATATTCAGCTAGCGAAGGATATTTATGAACTGCTCTGACGAAAGTAGCTAAGCTTTGAAGTGAGTAAGCTTATTTTTTTGAGCAATTTAGATGTCCTATTGTTACCGTGGTAGTAGACTATCGGCGGACTGCACCAAATTGAATTAACTGACGATTAGTTTAAACCGATTTAGCTCAGAAGTCCGCTGCACCAATGAAGATTAGCACAGTTGACGCTTAAGAATCAGTTGAAAACTGAGGTTTAGCTGCAATATAGCTGGGATTTAACTAAATCGATTTAACTGGAGTGTAGCTCAAGCTCAGACTTAAGTTAATCTGATTTGGTGCAGTTGACTGTATAAGTAGCAGCAAGACACCGAAGTATGTAAGTAGTGGATTAATAGAACTGTTAATTTTGGTTACGTTATGAAAATACTACAATGCGGGCAAGTTGAAAAAACGCAGCTTACCAAAAAAACACCTAAAAACGCAATTACCCCCTTAACTGACGCTGCGTTATTGACGTAATAAAGTTAAATCTAATCCGATAAATCGAATTTTGGATACGACCGTAGAACTCTATAAGAGGTATGATTGGCGTCAGTTCCTCCTGCCCTAAACCTTGTAGGCACAGGTTTCATAAACACTGTTGGGCAAAACGATTGCGAGCATGTAGTGTATTTTTTGATCAATAAAGATGGTGAGACCTCAAAATATGACCAAGAAATCCAAAACTTTTAACCCCGCTGTGTGTGTATGCCTGATTATAAAAACCGTGGTGTTCGCAGTAATAAGGCGCAGCAATTGCCCTATTTCTGAATCAAAATGCTTTAGTTTCCAGACTTTTAAAAGGTATTTTTCCACTTCAGTTTTGGTTCTTAGTTAAAAGCGAAATAGAAATATTGGCCTATTACAGTCAGTTTAAAATGAAAAAGACTCTTGGCGTCCAAATTCCGACGCCAGACGCGTCGGATGACATCACCCGACGCGTCGAATGACATCACCCGACGTGTCCCGATTATATAACCCGACGCCAAGCTAGCTGGCCTCGCTAAGAAAAGTTTTGTCATTCGACGCCAACTGAAACTCGATAAAATTTATATGTAGAAATTAAAAACGAGGGGCCCAGAACAGGGTTTGAAAACAACTGAGATAAATATGCATTAACAAACACTTTCTTCATTTGTTATTTTCAAATTTACATAGGTAACTCAAACAAATAGCAAAGTAATTTCAAATCTGGAAAAAATAATTATCTTTTTGAAATCTTAGTGAAAATATGTAACCCCTTCTTTAATAACGAAAGAATTGTAGGAGAGTCTGCCAGGTTACATCTTACATAAGACTGTCCGGCTGACTGGCCACAATAATGTCAGTGTACTTGGTTTTATCTTTTCGTATTTTAACTATCAATTTTTATAAACGTTTTAAATTAATGTAAAATTTTTCGTACCTAAAATCCTTTTAATAATGTAATAATAATTAGTTTAATCTCTAGCACACTCTAATTCTCTACTCTTCGTTTTTCACATCCCCACACATGCACTATAAACCTCAGCCCTTTGATATCAAGTTGCAACCCAATGCCGATGCAGACCCAGATTGCTTGGCAAAGGTTTGGCGTCAGATGACATCACCCGACGCGTCGGATGACATCACCCGACGCGTTGGATAACCTCATCCGACGCGTCAGAATTTTTGGCGTCGGCTGACGCGTCGGAGGCATTTTAATTTGAAATGGACTGTATCTATCAGCCTTCCAAAGACTTTTTTCTTATCTATACTTACCAAATACATTTTCAAAACCAAAAAAGTGACAAAACAATGCAGCCTAAACGACGTTAACAGGGTGACTTAAGGGGGCGCTCTGAGTAACTTCCAATAAATCAATTGCTATAATTTTTCTTTTCTTGCTGATACGAAGTTTTTTGCTCAAGTGCAGCCAAGACAGACACCAGACACGTTTTTTGCCTAGGTGAAACTTCTGGGAGCATTTTAGCAAATTTTATTACATCAACCTTGAAATTTTGCAAAATTTGTCTAATTTTTAATACGACGTAGGTCAGCGATGCCTTAACCAAATTTAACACTCAATGCTTAAATTAGAGACAATTCTCTGGCCGAGACACCATTTTTGTCGAATTTTAGTTAGTGGCGACAAATTTATTGTTATTTAGTTACTTTATTTTTTATCGAAAGTGACGTTTTAGAAAGCCTGTCATATTGAGGCAAATCATACAAATTACAATTCAGGAAGTTCGGTGCCTCCATATACGTCTGTTCTAACCGTGTGCAAAGCTTCAATTGGATCGGTTTTCGCAGCTGACAGTTATTTTGAAAAAAATTAGCATCTTAGTTGAACTTCAGAAACCTGAAGTTTGCCTACACATACGTATTTTCCAAAAAAACAGAGCTAATTGTTCTATACTAAAAAACTTTGAGAAAAGTTTCAGAAGCCAAAAAGTAGCTAACAAAAATTAGTATGAAAAATGGTGTAATTTTGTCAAAGTCAGTCAACGCATTTTGAAAGATTTTTAGAAAGGTATGCCTACACAAACGACTTTTTGAAAAATTGCAAGTAGCAATTAGCTACTTAGAACTGTTTTAAAAAGTATCAAAAGCCATATAGAATTTTTTGGTATACCTATCGATTTAAAGAATTTTCACCATTGAAAAATTAGTTGAAATTTCAAGTTAAACAAAATTTGACGTTATGAAACGTTAAGTTTACGTCAAATGAAAGCTAATTTGATTGTAAACAATTTTTCCTATCGAGTTAACCAGCGAAAACTTGACTGAAAAATTTTATCGCCCAAAGTCGGGTATTCAGAGCGCCACCTTAAGCGACTGTGAACATTAAAAATCAATAATAAAAAAACTTAATCTATCACCACCTATGAATCTCGTATAGTAAATAATACAATACAATAGTCCAAAGACGAGTCTCGAGACTGAAGAAAAAGTCTGGGAACATGCTTTTCATTTTGTGATTTTTAAAGCACTTCTGACTCAATTTTAATTCTTATTCTTTTATTTCTGCCTGGTGAAAGTTAAAGCAGCATAAATGAGAGCCCTTACAGTTGTTTGACTTATCGAAACAGGTGTGGGCGCTTTGTGTTGTATTTGGCCGTGGAATTCGAGTATCGTAACAACCGCAGGTATTCATGACAGTTTTTTGATAACAGGACAAAAAGCAAGCCTATAAAAGTTATAAACTCACAGTGTTAGGGCCTTTTTCTAAAATGGACTTAACTGGACTTGATAACATGACAAAAAACAAGCCTAAAAAAGTATAAACTTACAGTGTAAGGCTTATAAATAAACATTCTTTTTTTCAAAATCAAAAGTATTTTGCTAGAATTTTTAATTAGCTAACTAATTTTATATATATTATTCACATTTTAAGGTGATACACCAAACATTAGGTTTTTTATGCCTGTTATTTAACTGAAAAATTGCGAACACTTTAAGATATTAAGGAATGAATTTCAAAGAATTCATTCAGTGAAAATTTTCCTACTCAAGGGTTAGGTGCTATAGCACTAATCCTGATTTAAAAAATTGTAAAAATAATTAAGATAAGTTTAATGGCGTGTATCAAGCGCATAGGGGCGGTGTTGCGGGTGTTCTACGCGTTATTTTACCTCAATGGAGTAAGTTTGTCCTGGATAATAATAATCCGCATTTTCCGTTGGAGTGTGACTGCAGGAGCCGTACGAGCCACCAAGCATGTTTTCTTCAACCTATATCAGACCAGGTGTGCCTACATTCAAGGTGGTAGTGTCGCCAAAGCAGTTTTGCTCATATGCTGCAAAATGAGAACTTTTTGATTTGAAATTGTACGTTCACTGAGAAACTACTGAAATGCCATATGGTGTCAAATAAGCACTGCCAGACATTAGACTACCAATATCTACCAATATTTTTAGCCAATTACCATTTTTGAACCAGACATCACACAATAGAGACATAAAAGTTCAAAAAACTAGCCAGATATCAGATTGGCCAGCTTGTGAAGTACATGTAATGTTTTGACGCACCATTTTTTGCCACAAATAAGAAAAATGAAAAATAAAGCTTCGTTTTTCTTTTGATTTCAAAATAAGTGTCTAAATTTTTTACAATTTATCATTATTGCTCTGAGTACCTTACAGGTTACGCACAGTTTCACAGTTCAAACAGGCATTACTCCACAACGACTCAAGCAATTTGCACCAAATTTCGTGTGCATAAAATAGAGAAGATCTGCTTTTAGTCTATGTAAAGAATTTAAACGAAAAGTTTTTTAATTGTGACGAAATTATCGAATGTGAATAGGTTTTCAAAACGTCATTTTTCCGAATTTGCGACTTCACTGCTAACTGTATGCTGCATCAATTTTTCTGAAACTTGGCAAAAATATTTGCCTTGAAACATATTTTTAGAATATATAAAGAACAATGACCTATCTTTCACTGAAAAAGTTTTATAGTCGCCCAAAATCGACTGCTTTCGCGACACTACCCCCTTAACTTAAACTATATAAAATATGTAATACCAGGCGAATGTGTTTCTGGGAACCCAAAAAGCCTAGCTGTCAATAATTATTTATTTAATTCATCAAATTTGCGTTTCGTAAACTCAAGGGTGGATTTCACAAAGGTGGTTTTACTAAACCATGGTTCTACGTACGTTTTTATATGATTTGCACATAATTTCATTATGAAATATCGCCTGATTCGTTACGAATTTCCCAAATTTTCTTAAACCATGGTTTTAGCTCATTTGAAATTTCAGCAAAATAGAGACCTGCTATGCTGCAGGTTTGAAATTTCAACTGAGCTAAAACCGGTTTAAGAAAATCCACAAAATTTGTAACGAATCAGGCGATATTATGTAATGAAATTATGTGCAAATCATATAAAAACGTACGTAGAACCCTGGTTTAGTAAAACCACCTTCGTGAAATCCACCCTAATATTTTCAGCTGCAATTAAATAAATTTAAAACATTGTAATCTCTGCTTATGTGCCTCTTTCACTTTATACACAAAAACAGAATTAACAAGAACAACTAAATTGACTGTAAGGTTTGTTTTTGCTTAGACACAACTTCGTTTATTTAAATAATTTTTACATGTTTAATAACTTCCTAGAGGTTTTTAAATCAAAAGTAGAGAAAATGGAAAGATATAGATTTCAGATATGTTAAATAATAACGCTTTCACATGTTCAGCTTGATAACAATTGATGCCTATCGACAGACGAGTGTCATAAGGGTCGATTCATGCTTACAGCCGTATGTCCGTTCAGTCGACAAAATGAGAAAAAACATAATGACGTCACATGCGCTGGCTGATCCAATGCCCTAGGCTGCTAGTGACGTCATTGTGCAGGATGAACGGACATACGGCTGTAAGTATAAATCGAACCTAAAGGCATAACCAACACTAACTAAATTGTTCACCGATGCAAAGTTTTTGCAAAAAAATGTTATATAATAAACAAAGAGCAAAATAATTTAAAGCTTTTCTGCAGCTTACATAAGTAGTTCCAAATGAAGTCACTGTTTTTGCGGAGAGAAGATGGCCTTCTACCAGAGGCACCGGTTTTTCGTTAGAATGGTGTAGAATAATTTTCAGACCATCCCTTGCGTTCCAAAAGCTCCCCGCATTTGTGGCGTTGATTAGCATTTTTAGGCCTGATTAATGTAATTTGAATATAATGCTATATAGTATATCAACAATAAGCTATTAAACAAACTATATTTGACGACAAAACGCTTGACTTTTTAGTAGTTTTTTTTAAAAACAAACTAGTGCGAATGGTCTTAAAGTTGACAATCGTTTATAAAAAATAAACACTAAAACAAGAAACTTGCGATTTTTTTAAAAAAATGACGCGAAAATGACACTGATTATTTTGACAGCTTCAATGCAGAGCCTAAGGTGATTTTATGACAACTAAAACTTATATCTACGGCAAAAGAAAGACAATAACATTGCCACTGAATAAGCTAAACTGTGTTCCCAACCCACCATAAAGTTCACCAGGCATAACAGCAGCTTTTGCTGTATAAGTGAAACAAAAACCGCTATTGGGATCGTAAAACGTTTTCAGTAGCGTGCTAAAACAATTTAATATATTCTATTATGGTACTGTTTGTTAAATTGAGTAATTTACAAGACAACATTTTTTTATCCAAGCTAAGTTAACGGTGTGTTTTTGGCATATGTGTTGATGTATATATTATTTAAGTCTATAAATACTATTATACTTGAGCATTTTGTGTGTGGGTTTCTGCTGTAATTTTCTTAAAGACAACATACTGTATAAATTGCAAACACTGTAGTTGGTATGAATATTCTGTTTACGCATTTTTGCAAGCGGTAGAACCCAAGAAACAGGACAGAATGAGATGGGACTCGTTTATGTGGCCGTTCATTGGCAAATCTGCTGTGTCGCGTTGTTTCCGCATGAAATGGATAAATAAAGGAACCAGATGTGGAACGTTAGGCTGTAATTTAAAAATATTTATGTGGCACACAGTTGAATTATTGTGTGAAACGTAAAAAAGTTTTAAAAAGGTGTTCATGGTTGCCAATCTTGACCGAGTCTGAGCTTATATTTACAGAATAGGTATGTCTGTCTGTTTGTATACTTGCATGTTTTTTTCGAAGTTTTCATCTCAGTTTAAGCCACTTGACTGTAAAAAATGGCAGCCAAATTGTTGAAGTTTGTCAATGAACAAAATGTCAAAAAAGCATCAGTGAAATTGAGGAAAAGTTTGACAACAGTTTTACTCGTATTATTTGTAGTTTTGCTGTATATTTCAACTACAACTGTACGTCACTTCTCAATGTTTTTGAATTCATCAACTTTCAGTTACTTTAAGGATACCTCTTTAAAAGCATGATATTGTGTATCTTGCAACATCATGCGGAAAAAATAAGCTTACCAGTTTTGCAATCACAAATCTTAATTCAGTTGGTGTCAAAGCGTTTATCAACTGCATCATGTCAGGCAAAGAAATATTTCCCTTTTCAAGATTGTATCCAGCCGTTAATGTAGCATGGTAGCTGTTTCGACGAACTGTATCATTAACTATAACACAATTTTAAAGTTTTTTGCAGTTTTGCGCAGTTTTCAGTTGTGGCAGCATAGTGCAAAATGTTTGGTTTTTTAGGAATTGAGCAACTGCCTAGTCTAACTCCCGAGAAAAAACTGTCGTACCTGGAGCCGGTAGTTTCGTTGTAAATGTGAATTAGGTCCTACAAGTGTTGTGAATCCAGGGTTACCCCCTGGTCTAGGCAGGTTTTCTCGAACTTCTACAGACATATACATCTTCAAAATTTATTCTTATTCACGTTTCACAATCGCGGAGTTAAGCCAAGACACGCGTTTCTTCATTTTTATATTTGACAGTTTTCATGACTTCGCAGCGCTCTGTGTAGCGCCCTTGAGTTCAGAAATTACTAGAAAGGCTGCCAGTAGTTTCTCTGGCTTGCTGTTTGGCTTGCAACGTAGTAAATTCGTGACTCAGCACATCAAATATGAATACGTATTTTGTATGTTTAAAACATGAAGTTATTCGCATTATCAAGCCCAAATTCAGCATTTCATGTAATAATTTCAGTAGTTTTATATATTTTGCATTTAGACTTTTAATGGAAAGCTATTTCTAGGCCAATCGGCGCATTGACGAAATTATATATTGTCCTTTGGTGTAACTGGCTTATAGTCAGTGTGAGCTAATGAAGACGTCGCGGACAGGGGGGTGGCGCCGACGCACTTGAACGGGGATAGGTAGTTAGAGCCTCGCGCGCCGAGTGAGCTTAGGAATAGCTTTCTTTGAGTTTAGGGACTGAAATGAGTTAGGTTTTTACTCGTTTTCCTCCGTTTGTTATATTTTGTTACTTGGCCTCCAATAAATTTTATTAATTTGTAGTTTTTGTGTCGTCTCCAATTTTGATTGCGTGTTGGGTGTTTTGTAGTGCTTTGCAGCTATTTTGGAGAGATTCCACACGTGAGCTCCGAACCTGAGAGAGGGCCGGAATTTGAGTGTTAGGCCGTTTGTTACGGTCTTCAGCCGTTAAATCACGTTCCGCTGGGCTCGGGCGCACGGTCACTTTTCGCCCTCGTGCCCTCGCCTTTTGAGCCCAAATCCTAAGAGCCCCGTGGTTCGTGGTTTAACAAGTGGCGACCGTGACAAAGGATTTTTGGGCCACGTGTGAAGCCCAAAATAGCTGCTCCTAAGCCCTAAGCCTAAATTTTTGTCGCTTTTGAGCGCAAATTTTTGATTTTCCCCACCCCTAAAATTTTTGAAAAGTTGCTGGAGCACACCAGCAACGAAGAAAACGAGTAAACAAAGCCCCCACAATTTTCCCTGTCCCCGGGAAAATTTTTCTGAGCGGTTTTCTTGTGTTTTTGAGTGGTTTGGGAGTTTTTTCTTTTTAGGTGACCAAGAAGAAGAAGAAGTTAGGGAAATTTTTCTGAGCAGAAAAAGGCCTCAGAAAGCAGAGGAAAGTAGGTAGCAGTGTTTAGGGAACAAGTAGGAGTACCCATAGCAAAATTTTCAGGCGGAGAGAGGCCTTTTTCTGAAAAATTTTGAAATTTTTGTGAAGCTAAAATTTTTGAAGATGGCAAAAATTGAGGGGGCCACCTTCTAGAGCCATTTTTCAGCCCCGAGACCATTTTTAAAAGAATCAGCGCAAAATTCTGACCCTAGAGGTCATATTTTCTGAATTTTTACGACAATTTTAATATTTTTCCCCCCACCCTAAGCCTAAGCCTAAAATGAAAATTTTTCAATTTTGAAATTTTCCCACCCTCATAGATCCCTCCAACGGCATTTTCGTGGCCGGAGGGTAGTTTTTCTGAATTCAGCACCAAATTCTGGTATTAGGGATTATATTACCAGAGTTTTAGGTCCCCTTTTAATATTTTTCCCCACCCTAAGCCTAAGCCCAAAATTTTAAAATTTTTCGGGCATTTCTGAAACTGCCCGGGCCGCGCTCAAAATTCACCTAGGGTAAAATCCGACCCCAGAATCGGATTCCGCGACCCCTGAAACCCTAGAAACAACTGGGTTTCGAATTTTTGGCCCCCAAAATTTTCCAAACGGAGGGTATATAGACACCCCCGTTTCTGAGACGCTCGCTAGCGATTTTTCACATTTTTTGGGGTAGGTCTCGCTCAAAAGCGTATAAAACCTCCCCATTTCTTTTTCAAAAGTTGCGCCCCACCCCTCCCCTGCTCTGGAAAAAAATATCCGGTGTGAAAAACCCGGATTTCCAGAAAATTTTGGCCGATATACCCCCCAAAAATCGAAAAATTTTCGATTTTTCAAAATTTTGAATTTTGGTTCAAATTTTTAGATTTGAGAACCGGCCAAAAAGTCTTTGTAATTACACCTTATAGCGCACCTCTGAGCGAAGTTTCGGCCAGAAATACTAAATTTTCGCCATTTTTCGGCCAAAAACACGTTTTGCGCGCGAAATTCAATTTTGACCCCAAAATAGCCCCATAGCGCACCCCACGCGAATTTTGACGAAATTCTGACAGCGCCACAAGACTCAGCACCCCCGAAAACCTATAGAATTATTGCGTTTTAGTGAAAAAGCTCAAAATTTCGAAAAATTTTTGTTCCCCATCCTATTTCCTACCCTAAGCCTAAAATTTTGCCCATTTAGCCCTAGAAAACCGCAAAATCGGTATTTTTGCTAGCTCTTTTCGGTTACAGTCTGCTCAGGGCACTGCGTACGTTAGCACCGATCAGCGTTTTTCCAGAAATTCTAGCGTTTTCGAAAAATTTCTCCCCCACACCTCATTTTTGCGCAAAATTGACCAAAAATCGCGCATTTAAGGTCGCAGCGGCTATAATACTCAGAATTTCACCAGGTCTTTTTGCCCACGCACGCAGCATAGCCTATATTTGGAACTATTACTGCGCTTGACCGCGAATTTTTGTAAAATTTTCCAAATTTTTGCACTTTAGTGGGATTATATACGCGGAGACGTATATAATCGGTTCTGAGCGGCTCTAGAAGGCTCAAATTTTTGCAAAAACCAGTTCAAAAGTTGAGGAGCAAGATCCAGCTCAACCCAATCAGCACGCAGATAAACTCCCAGGTATATTTTTAGCAAAATATACCTTCAACTCCCAAAACCCATCCCTAGTATATAATCGCTTCCGACCCCCCAGCTTCACGAAATCTCGAAATTTTCATATAAGGACCAAATAGTAGAACAGACGCACAGTGTAGTTAGTTACAACCTACCCCCCCAGTTATTTTGACTCGAATTTTGCCAAAAAGTGGCAAAATTTTTTGAAATTCGATATATACATCCCTTGAGTATAGGTATATAATTGGCAAAAATTTGAAATTTTTCTATTTTCAGGCAAAAAGAAGCCTCCAGCAGCATCCCCATTTTGCATTTTCTAAGGGGAAGTGCTGCTCAAATTTTTCTGAGCTTAAAAACTTAGATTTTTGAGCAAAATTTTTGGTCAAATTTTGTCCCCACCCCCTGGAAATCAAATCGCTCCCCGGCTAATGAAAAATAAGCCCTAGTGGGGAACCCCTTTTTGTTTTGTCAACAAATTCCTAAGACTTAGGAATTTTTCGGGTCGGACCCGAATTTTCGGAATTTCAGAAATCAACGCCCGGTGGACTCAATTTCGAACACCCTAAGGGTCCCCCTTTTCAATTTTTATTTTTGAACGTTTAGATTTAGAAATTTTTCAATTTTGAGCGAAAACAAAATTTTTGAAAATCATTGTTTTTCTATTTTCAGTGGATTCAGCAGCCTTCAGCAGCCCCAAAGTCAATTTTCTAAGGGGAAGTGCTGCCCAAATTTTTCTGTTTTTGAAACTTAGTGCGATTTTTCCCAAAATTTCAAATTTTTGCCACATACGTATATAGTGTATTTTGGACAGCTGTTGAGTCTAAGTTGTGCTGTTACGACACCCGAAAAGCTGAGTGTTTAGTAGAGACCTAAAGCAGTAAGCGCACAAACACGCATATACGTATATTATATACATATACACACCATGCGTCCGTCAGCACTAGCTCGCACACCCCCACAATCAGTGAATCGAACCCTAAATTTGCAGGGGCAAGCGCCCAACCCCGGCCAAAATCCGAATAACACAATTTCCTATGGGCCGTCATTAACCACGACAGTAGCACAGACATTCGGAACACCCACCCATGCTAATGCAGACAACCTAAACAATACAGTGTTGCAGAACATCCCAATGACTACCACCCTAGCGGACCTACCCGGAACCTCGGCTCAGCCGAAGACACAGATAGCACCTGTGGGCACGTCCTATGCCGGATCAGGGTGCTCATCAGATGAGGAACAGCAGGGCATTCTGACACGCCAGCGGCTAGCGCGCCTGAAAGCTAAAAAAATAGGGAAGAAGCAGGTGCAGAGGGTGGGCAAAGGAGAAGTAGACCCGAACCAATGGGATTCTAGACCTGAACCATTTGGCTTCTTACCGTAGATTAACTCCTACAGGGGCATTGCGGACTTGAGGGAAGTTGTCCGGTTGTTGCTTGCACGACGAAGTGGAGTATAGCCACTCTATCCTGGTGAGAGGGCCGACCCGGGAGTGTGCGAAATCCACAGACCCCATCCCCTGGTAAGTTATGGCCTATACGCGGACTGTAGATTCTTGGTCCCCTCGGTCTTCGGGTTCATAGGGGACACCCTCTCACTGCAGCTGCGCGCGGGTCAAGGTGAGGTAATAGTTCTTCGTTTCAGGGCGTAGAAGGTGAAAACGCTGTGAAACTAGGTAGTCGTGACCTAGAGCGTGGAAACCGGATTTTGTGAGGTAATAGTTAAAATTTGGCGTATTTTTGAACACTTGTTTACTAGTGTATATACTAATTCCACTGTGCTTTAACACTAGTGCTTTATTTTTGCTCAACTCACAAACTTGTGTACAGTATATTTTTCTATTGCTCAACTTACAAAATTGTTGTACAGCGTAATTTCATTGCCAAAATTAACAAATTGTTGTACAGATATAAATGCCTTTCATTTCATGAGCTTAGTTTATAATGTATACTCACAAATTTGATAGTGTACAGATAATTACTAGTGTGCCTTTTATTTAGTTTCGCTTGGGTTGCGTGAAGGGGGGCAGAAGATGTGCCTTTCAGTCCAAAAGACGGTTAAAGTAGTAGAATTTTGGACTAAACGGGGTGAACCCCCGTATAAAGTGGACCCGTGACCCAAGAAACGGACTATATATACACGTTAGACAGGTATTAGGAACCCTAAGGACTCTTGTTGCGGCCAAAATTGAATTACTAAGTTTTATTTGTGTTGGGCCGAAATATATTTAACGTATTGGAGTTAAGACTAATACTAAAATTGAAGTTGGAGTTTGTTTAACAGGTTTAAATTTGAATTTTGGAATTTTTGAGTTGAATTTCAACATTGAGTAATAAATTAACATGATAACCTTTGTCTTGGATAGTAGTGGCGTAACAAAAAGTATGTAAGGGAAGTAATCTAGTACTGGTTAAAATTTTGTTTAATGTAACCTGTTTTATTTGTGCCTCAGGTATATAAGTAGGCGCCCAGTCCTGCCCCCTCAGCGAGACAGATCCGACAGCATGGAGAAGCGAGTGGACTCAGCGGCGGAAGCTACTGGAGGTGCCGGCGGACCTGGCGACTCCATTACTGGCGGCCCACTACTCTGGCGATCCCGCGCAAACTTTATTGCCTCGCCCCGTGAGGACTGCGTGGACTTTACGTGCATCTGGGGAAAAGGGCGGCGAACTGTCTATTCTGGGAGGAAGAGGGGGTATTTCTAATTGCGGCAAAGGGAGTTACGGCGGGAGATCCCATGCGTCCCTACGAACTGTGCAGTTACGACCTACACGACACCCCCCCCCGAGAACTATGACATGCGGCGCGAATTATTTCCACTCGAGCGAACTTTCCAGTTATCTGAGTGCCTGCCCGTGTGCCCAGCCGTCCGTGTGATCAACCAGCTGTCCGCCCTCCAGCCAGCCAGTCAGCCAGCCGAGCAGTCAGCCGTCAGCTTGCCGCCTTGCCAGCCATCCAGCTAGCTTGCCGTTTGCCAGCCGAGCCGCTAACCGCGGCCAATGCCCCACGTCAGGCCCTGATGCCCAAGAAAAATTGGACACTGGTAGATGTAGGGTATTTGTATGTGCATGCCTTGTCCGGTATTTGTGTCGCTAGGGCGCTATAAAAATTAGTAGGTAGGTAGTGCAGTTTAGGGTTTAACGCGTGTAACGCGTTTATGGAGTGTTGAGAGGAAAGTTAGTAGACTAACACTGGAATCCGATATCCGAAGCGAAGAGATCCGAAACCGAGAGAAGTGTACGAATCTCGGAATGTGGCACGAGGTGCACGGGTTTTGAAAATTCAAGCAAGTTTTAGTGGTGATAGTTTCAGAGCGGCAGCTGTGTTAGGTGAGTGGCGTACGCGACGGGTGACTGCAGCACCCTGAAAATCGCGTCTGTTTGCGTGCTATGCACGAGGCGTACGTCATATAAAGCAGGCGCGAGCTCGCCACTGGAAGGTTTAGTTCCGTGAGAATTTGAGCAGCTGAGTGAGAGTTAGAGCCGGCAGTGAGAGAGAGAAGGACGTCCTTGAAGTTTACTAAACTTAGTGTGTATGTAAGGAATGTCTGAGTCTAAATTTAGCTAGGTACGTACTGTATTCCTTAGGTAGAGTATGCGTAGGTAGAGTGAGTAGGTAGGAAACGGGTTAACTGCACGAGCAGTTCCTTGTGAACCGGTCAAGGTAGCTGAAATTAGATTCGATTACTCCGTTTCGATCCGGAGTTCAATCTAGTGGGACCTCCAGGAGGGGGGCAGGACTAGTTTAAATTTGGGAACGTGTTTGTGTATTGAGAGGGAGGATTTTGGCTATGATTTTCGTTCGTTTTAATTCGGTAGAACCGCAAAATTTTGAGTTTGAAATTTGAAAGCTTTAACGGGTAATTGGCGTTTGCCATCTTGTTTGTTTGTTTGTATAACTAATTGCTTTTGTGTATTTTCAGGAAAGTTTGTTAAATCCGTGTTTATAAATTGTATGCATAAATTGTGGGTTAAAAATTCTTCAGTAGCTGGATTTGGGCGTAGGGAGTGCGAGAAAACGTGCCTCAACCAGGAGGTACCCGTTGACATGCGCTAGACACGCCGAGGCGTCGTGCCCGCGCAGGGGGGCACCTGTTGTGAATCCAGGGTTACCCCCTGGTCTAGGCAGGTTTTCTCGAACTCCTACAGACATATACATCTTCAAAATTTATTCTTATTCACGTTTCACAATCGCGGAGTTAAGCCAAGACACGCGTTTCTTCATTTTTATATTTGACAGTTTTCATGACTTCGCAGCGCTCTGTGTAGCGCCCTTGAGTTCAGAAATTACTAGAAAGGCTGCCAGTAGTTTCTCTGGCTTGCTGTTTGGCTTGCAACGTAGTAAATTCGTGACTCAGCACATCAAATATGAATACGTATTTTGTATGTTTAAAACATGAAGTTATTCGCATTATCAAGCCCAAATTCAGCATTTCATGTAATAATTTCAGTAGTTTTATATATTTTGCATTTAGACTTTTAATGGGAAGCTATTTCTAGGCCAATCGGCGCATTGCCGAAATTATATATTGTCCTTTGGTGTAACTGGCTTATAGTCAGTGTGAGCTGGTGAAGACGTCGCGGACAGGGGGGTGGCGCCGACGCACTTGAACGGGGATAGGTAGTTAGAGCCTCGCGCGCCGAGTGAGCTTAGGAATAGCTTTCTTTGAGTTTAGGGACTGAAATGAGTTAGGTTTTTACTCGTTTTCCTCCGTTTGTTATATTTTGTTACTTGGCCTCCAATAAATTTTATTAATTTGTAGTTTTTTGTGTCGTCTCCAATTTTGATTGCGTGTTGGGTGTTTTGTAGTGCTTTGCAGCTATTTTGGAGAGATTCCGCACGTGAGCTCCGAACCTGAGAGAGGGCCGGAATTTGAGTGTTAGGCCGTTTGTTACGGTCTTCAGCCGTTAAATCACGTTCCGCTGGGCTCGGGCGCACGGTCACTTTTCGCCCTCGTGCCCTCGCCTTTTGAGCCCAAATCCTAAGAGCCCCGTGGTTCGTGGTTTAACACAAGTGTTATATCCTGAACCGGGGGACTACGACACTGAAAAGTGCGCGGAGCGCTCGCGAAGATTTTGACCGTTCCCTAAACGTCCCAGTTCAGAAAATAACGCCTAGCTTTGAGCTAGATTTTACGGATCTGTCGTCGGAAAAAACACTCGTTCGACAGGTCCGTTTCACCCCAGGCGGACGGGAAAACCACAAAGCCTACACGGCCCGACTACGGCCGGCAACTGACTAACTAAGCCTTAGAAATCTGTGCAAACAATAGCATAAAGTTTGGCAATTTACTGACACGGAAAAGCAACGAGAAATCAATTACAAAACGAGGGCATAATTTAAAATATAAACATTATTAAAACGGGGAAGAACTAAAAACAACGTGTGTGCACCTCAGAAATAATTCCTAAAACCTGTAACACCCGTGCCCTCCACATTTTGGTTCTTGGCAGAGAGAAAGAAAACGGACCACACTTCTTGCTGGTCCAAGCCAAGGGTTCACATCAAAGAAAGCGCATGTTACTACGAAGTTAATTTAGGAGATCATATCTTTTTCCCCCGCAAGTTTATCATAGCAAATACAAAAGCCCTGCTGTGTGTGTGTAATTTTCCAACAATTTGGCAATGCCGCGATGTAGAACTTAAAGAGTATAATTTAGAATTTCTGTAAACATGATGAAACAACTTTAGCTCCTGGATTGGCTTGCTGCCACGTGGCACTTTTTCGTCAGAAAGGGCAATGCAAAGCCAGTGCCTCACGCGATATCTAGGCAGAAAAGGGACGATAAAATAATGAAATAAACATTGCCAAACTGCGTTTTTGATTCGCGCGCTGTAGTTGTGTGAATTTTGAAGAGTAAAGAGACTAATTTTCATCGTGGAAATGTCAAACCTCGTACAGTACCAGTCCAGCCATTCACAACACAAGACTTGGGAGCTGTGGTGTAGTGGTTAGCATTCCTGCCGTCGACGGGTTTGATTCCTGGCGCCTCCATTCCATTCATTTTTTTCAAATCGGGGTTTCCACTTCCTGTTCAACATTCTGGCGACCGAGGCATAGAATAGGGCCGGGTCCTTACGACAGTCTTGCCCCCGGAGGTGGGTTAGGAACCCCATCCCCTGGGTTGAGGTGGGCACTTCGACCCTTACGGTACTGTGCTGTGTGCTCAATGATTGTGTACATAGTCTCTTTCTGATATATATGGTTTCTCAGTTAAGGATAACGCTCGGATTCGATTAAAGGTAAACCGGAGAAAGCCTCGGGTTTCAGTTGAGATGAACCGGTTAAAACCCTTCGTATTGGTTGGGATTCGTTCTGGGTCGTCAAAAAACCGTGTGGTTGCGGGTGAGCCAGGAAAAGTTGAGTGTGGTGTGATTGAACTAGGCTTGGAGGACTAAGTTTGAATTAAGAATGTAGAAAAATACATTAATTATAATTTACATAATAACTACATAATATGAACTATACCATAAATAATTATAATGTCAGTTGCTTTATGATACTTCTAAACAAAGTAGTACAGCCTATAGTAAGCGTTGTAAAATGCATAAATCGTTGATAAAAGGCGTTTGGGACAGGTTACAGCGGTTTTTGTCCGGCGCCAAAGACAAAACTACGTCAACTTGCAGTGAAGGGATCATGTAACCCGTCACTCAAAAGCACTTATGTGAACTGTCACTTGAAACCGCTTTATCACACCAATTGACTGGTGAAACTCTCAAGTGGCTGCGACCCCCTTAACAAAAGTTATGACGAATTTAAGAGTTTTACAAACAGTTTTGTGGCCGGCCGGAATTTTGGGCCGGCCGGCCTGATGTTTGTCGGCCAAAAAAAGCCGAAAAAAGCCGGTGGCGCCCGGCCGGCCTTTCAAAATCGGCCGGCCAGCCAGATTCAACCGACTGACAAAATTAGACCGGCAAAATCCGACAGGCTAAATTTATGCCAAAATGACACTCTGGACTTAGATCAATTGGTTTTATCCAAAAATTCGGCCACTTCGGCCGGCTGGCCGCTTTTCACGGACCGGCCGGCCGGACTTCTCCGGTCCGGAGCCAGTCACGAACACTATTTCACACCATAACTTACTGTTATCTTAATTAAATTGTGATAACTACATTATCGTACTTACAATTGTTAATTTCTACTTAACCTTAAAGGCGCCATAACTGGCCTTTGAGAACTGAGACCGACATAAGAATAGCATCATTGGATTGCTCAATAGCGTTTAATAAACAACAAGCTAAATTTTCGGCAAGTATAAAGCATACACTTTTAAGTACATTGGCCGGAGGCCATCGTAAACCTGTTGGGCCAGCGAAAGGTTTATTTCTCAATTTGCATGTTGTCTATGAAAAGCCTATCCTGTTACAGCCATTGAAACTGCAAAATGTCAGCTTAAAGCTTTCGGCAGTCGGAATTTGAAAGGTAGATTAATTACTCAATTAATAATCTTAAATAAAGATAAATTACTGAACTTCATGTTTGCTCATGCATAATTGCAAATTTATCTTGCAAGCTGTTGCAAATAAGTTATGACAGTTTGAAAGAACAATACCATCCTCGATTTCTAACATATCATGATTATTGAAGCATTAGAACTGACTGGCCGAGTTGTTAGTGTGTTAGGTTTGCAACCTAGAGGGGATGTCGTCGATTCCTAGTCGAGCGGTTTTGGTCAGACTTTTGCATTTTCTAAATAAATTCTCAGAAACCACTAAATCAGAAACACACTGATTTCACAAGGCATTTTAATAAAGACAGATGCATAGCTAAGGTAAAAGACGTGCTAAACACACTCCACACATGGACACTTTAACGCTAGCACCGTGCTAAGATACCAGAATTAAAATTAAAGACCTGTTGGGCTGTGGCCCAACAGGAAAAAGTGATCACAATAACCGCTATTGCGCACACATCGCGAACAGCTCTTATAGCGATAGCGCTTATACCGCAAATTGCGCAGATAGCGCGATACAAGAACATAATCTCGTTGTTACACGCGTTCGTTGCCATATACAGGATTCACATTTAAAAATTATTATCACTTTGAAACCTTAATAGTAGATTTGGTTAACTACTCAAGTTTATCAACCAATTTTTTTAACTGTTAATGCAAAAGTCCTGCGGTTAACTTTGTTTACATAGATAAGCTTTATATTTGGCTTTAATGCGATTAATTATATTTAGGAAACCAAGTGTATTGTTTTGTAAGTTTAGCATCAAACATACTTGTCGGAGCGCAGATAACAGTTTGCGCTTGTTGGAGCTGACAAATTAAATCAGGATTTTCTACGTGGCTACCCAAAAACGCCATTGTTACACCAGGCAGTAGCGGAGTACTTTGGCCATATATAAATATTGAAAGCCGCAACATGTTCTGCCAAGTATCTCCTTTTACTAAATGGATGTATCTAAATTAAGTAAATAAAACAAAAGCAAATGTCCGGGTACAATTTCTGTATTTAAATTAAAAAATTTTTAGCAAAAATTTGATCAAATTCTTGTCATTCTATAACTAGTTTGCCAATTAGTCTTAGCTAAAGTAAATCATTTGCTGTTTCTTTTTTTTAGTTACCTTAACATAGATGCCTGAACTGATTGCTATAATTAGTAGAATACATTAAGTTGTTTTTTGACCAGCGCAAGGAAATATCAAAAAAGTAGTAAGGTTTAATACTTCTTAGTATACAAGTAAATGGATTTAATTTAGTAATATAAAAACATTTTTATGTTTTTTACTTACCGAATTAAGCAGCTATGATTCCAAATTGCATAAACATTTTGTTTATCAGGAATGAAAACTAATCCGTACGGTACGCTTTTTGTTGTCCAGTTGGCTCTATAAATTTTGTTTCTTCTTATTCATAAGGTTACGTTTGCAAATAAATGTTAATAGTTGAAGTTAAAAGCAAGCATACCTATGCATTTATTTAAGCTAGCTTTCGACTGTTCTTTACGCGGCGGCCTCAGCCGCCGCGTATATACTATACTGCAATCGTCGTCTATGATTGCATGTAGTGCCACTGTAAAATTGGAGGCAGGTCTGGAAAAAGCACTGTTTGTGTGGGCGTGTGTATCATTTTGTGCGCGTAGTAATATGCATTACGTACTTATGTAGTATATTACGTATGAGACAGCTTAGAACACTTTTTGTGCGAGCGTGTGTCAGATCATACATAACATGTCGTCTACAGGAACGTAAATTGTTCGAACAATGTTGCGACGAAACCTGTTGCTACAATGTTTCGTAGATTATATTTTAGAGCGTTAGAGACAGGATCTGGCAGACTTCAGGTTCAGATGTCGTTGCCAACCATTTATGGTACGGCTTTTGCATGTCGCTGAGCATCTTACCATATCAGCTGCAAAATTGAGGTTATGCAGAATGCATAACCTCAGTTCCAGCGCAATGCAACGCTAAAGAACGACGTTCCCTACGAAACGGCAAGCGGCCATAAAGTTTAGAATTGTTTGTCTTCTGTTGCATGAAACACTATTTTAGCAGTCTAAATCTTCAATACGTAACACAATGAATATGTAATAAGTTCATTCACTAGACTTCATGCGGCGTCAACGGCTGCCGACAATGCAGATGAGCTTTACACGCGATGTCCAGCGTGCATATGTATCTTTAATAGGGCCTAACCATATTTTTTATATAAACTTTTATGATATGCACATAACTTTGAAACCCAAATTGACCCGAAAAAAAAGCCATTGGGGCAGTGAAGATCTCCGCAGAGGCAATTTTACACTCATTATTTGACTATAGTAACATAATGTACTAATTTGTATACCTAGGTAATAGGTAAGGGTAAATAGGTAATTTGTAATCTGTGCATTATGAGGTTTTCTGATATGGCAAAGTTTTTAACCATTATTGCTTACACTGCTGGCCAGTGGCAAAGAACTGATATAAAGACAGAGTGGTCATGTTTATTTATAAATGTTGGCATCAAAATGATTTGGCGCGGCGTTTTATATTCGAAGAATATCCTCAGCACAACAAGCAGGTCGCAACGAATTCTATCGAAAATTAATTTAACTCTACTCGCAAAAAGTGCTTGTTCTTAAACTTAAAAAAGCTATAGAGCTGCAATAAAATCGCTACAAATGTAATAGTTAATTCTTATGATTACGAAACTACGCAAAAAAGGTTGTGAATATATTCACCTAATTATTTTTAAGAAAATTTATTATGTTCATTCTGCGAATTTCAAATGTGTAGTGAAGTACAATTGAAAAATACTAGTGAATTTATAGACTAGCTTGATTTCATGAAAATCTGCCATTTGCCTTCCGTCAACAAATGTTATCAAATGTGAGTTTGGATGCAGTTTCTGGCATAAATGTTCAGCAGCAAGATGCCGTAACTTTTGTCTGTTGCCATTTATATACAAATCATCGTCATCGAAAGCGGTCAAATTGACATGGTAATAGCAGCTACGGTCTCCTTGAGTCCAACCGGCGGGACACTTATCTAAAACAACTAATGGGAGCCTCAAAAAAGTCAACGTGTAATTTCAACTTCGGACAAATGGCCTAACTTTATAACAGTTAGCATGTACTGCTTTTGTTCCTTGTTTTGTTTTATGGTTATTTCATTTGTTCATTGTTCTTTTTGCTAGCCTAAATGTAAATTTTTGATTCACTAACATGTCTTTCTTAGGAACTTTATGTTTGCAATTATTTCAAACGTAGAAGTATACAATAAGCAATTAAGCTACTTACGCTTAGTGTTTCTTGCGGGTCGCTTTTTTTCAGACTTTTTGCTGTATGTCTTCAATAAAGTAAACTAAAATGTTCAAAAATAAGCATTAACAAAAGTTAGGATACAAAATTGCATCGTATACAGTCGTATCAGATAGTGCCTAACGCACTGCAAACAATATTTTTAAAGTTACAGTTATAGCAATTCGTTACTAAGTAAACTCACAAATGATTGGGCGGCATCAAGCCACAATAGTTTCATCTTATAGTAAGGGCTGTAGTTACAAACAGTGATTGCGGGAAAGACAGTGTCATAGACCAGACGTTTGTCAACAGACACGCCATATTGCAGGTATCGATGCATGTGGTGACCAACGGCGTAAACTCCAACCACCAACGTGCACGTCGCCAGCAAAACGAAACCAAGGCGGAGAGTTCGGTACTTATTATTTCGGAATTTAGTCAGGTGCAGCTAAATTAAAAAAATATCGGTTTGTCAGTCTCACAGCTCCGCAAGTTACAAATTAGTAAGTAAAAATTCAGCAAATGAGCAAATTTCTTGATTCTACTGTTGAAGTACTTAGGTACTTACTGTTATTAAACTTAACAACGTCCAGCTAAATTATGTAAAAAAAATTAACATGACCAAAAACTCCAATGAAGTTAAGTGCCTTTGTAAGTGTTATACTGCGGCCCCCGGTCTTATGTCATCCGCGTGAGCTGGCGGGCTATCTCAATATCCGTGACCGGTGCCTAACTGTGCCGGAAGGCGCGCAGTGATAACAACTTGACGCTAGAGCGTCGAAACTGCAGGTCTAGAATTCGCTCAGTAACAGGTTCGGGAGCACTCTAAGTAATACCTATACGGGCCCTAGTAACACAAACACAAAGCTAAATATAAAGCTGCCTTGCACCTTCTTTTATACTAATTCCAGCTTTCTATTTTAGGCTCCAAATAAGTTTCCCCTGTCAGAATATATCTCGAAACATGAGCAAAATATAACTAAAGTACTTTTTAGGCTAAATTTAGGTTCATAAAATACCTGCAAAATATGCACCTTTTTGGCTTAATTGCGCGCTGGTTGCTACGGCAACGAAGCACGAATCTAAGCTCACTGACAGTTGACGCCCAGAAAGGGCTAGGTCAACGAGACCCGGGCCCTGCACTTACAACAGGTGCCCCCCTGTGCGGGTGCGACGTCTCTGGAGTGCCCAGCACAATTTAAACCGGGCCCCGTCCCTTTGACCTAGGCCTTCCTCCAACAAAAAAACTTGAACGAATTACACAATTACCCGCATTTACACGCAAACAAAACTTTCCCGAATTCACACGAAATACAACAAAAGTTAAACAAACAAAACACAATGAATGGCACAAATAAACCCTGTGTAAGCAAACAAACAATTAGCAATTTACTATAACAACAATTTAAAACAAATGTAACCAAAATTTCAGGTGCAATTTCTTGCTTTTCGCACAATCCTCAACTCGGACGCCCGTCGCGAGTAACTCACTAACTACGAGCCGTGCCCCCAGGTCCTGGAGGTTTTACCAGATGAACTGGATCAGCTGGATTCAAAGGACCAGAGTGCTAACCGCAGACCAACTGTATCAGGAAAACCAAACTGCACAGACAATTA
>JASANF010002376.1:0-22683 GCA_030248245.1 Trissonchulus sp. WLG1_4 | reverse complement strand
CAAGCCAACTCGAGTTAGGTAGATAAAGTGAGGTTTGTAAGAAGGCGGGGGAGGTACCTGCCCTTCGCGTGTTTGATGACGCTCTAAAATTGACCTACCCCGAAATAACATAGGGGAATCTGAATATACATAGTATGTACCCGACAAACTTTACAAGTAACTTAGGCGTAGACAACAGTGATTATACAATCAAGTCAGTTGACGTTGTTATAGAGGCACCAACGAGAAACGTGAAACTTTATTTCTTCAATAAAAACAACTAGGTTTAAATTCTTTTAGTGAGTAAATTGTAAAAATTTTAAAAAAATAGCAACTACAACAAACATTTCACACTACAAAATGTAATCATAAAGCTTTAAAAAGAGTACAGAAAAAACAAATATAGCACCAAATTGACTATACAGACTAGAAAAAGTTGCTCGATAAGTAAAAAAAGAAAAACAACAACAGAAAAAACTCGTCAAGTTAAAAAGATGCAAACGAACATCTGAAAATTAAAATGAAAAAGTTTACATGCACTAAAAGTTTCCATAGTTAAAATATTATCATTTAATCTATTTCAAATATTTTTGTAATTTAAAAATTCATTAAAACGAGCAACTAAAGAAGTGAAAATCTCAGATATTCAGATATCTCCACATAACATCAGTTACAATATCGTACAAATCTTTAAATAGCATAGACTTACGAACTAAAAATTACTTCAAACTAAAATACACAGTTTGGCACCAAAAAAAACCTGCCATAGACCAGACAACCGAAAAATAACGATCTTGATAAAAAACATAGAGTTAACCAACCGTTTTCAAAGTCATATATATACTCATCAATCAGATCAGTTTTGAATGAATTAAAAAAAATTAAAAAAAACGACCAAAAATCATTCAGCAAAAGCCGCATAAATAACAATCCATACTGATTTAGAATTCACAACCTATTAACACTAAAGTTTGCCTGTTAAAGTTATTCAAATATAATCATTTCTACCTATAACATCAACACTTTTCCTCAGCATTTAAACCTAAACTTAAGGGTTACAGTCAGAAAAACTTTAAAATATGCGGTTGTGAATTCTACTCTTTCAAATCCACACAACTGCCACTAGATTCAAGGCAGATCAGCCGAAACAACACGAAAATAATTAAAAAAAAACAATAAAAAACTCACAACATTCATAAACACAAGGCATCTATTCGAGTCGAATTCTACAGTCCTGAACATTGATCCATCTAAACGTTCTATACAAATTAAGTCTTAAACCTAAGCTTATTCATACCGTCTGAAAGCCTTTTTGAATAAATAGACCGAAGTCAGTAAAGTCAGCGAAACATTCAAATTTGTGCTCAAAAACTGAAAAAATACACAAAAATCAGGGTGCTTTTACGATAAAAGATTCAGTATTTCAATTTCAGCAAGTGAATGTCAGCTAAGGCTTCGAATAAGCTCAGTATTATATTAGACTACAATAATTTCCGGTCCATTGAAAAGTCTAAAATTCTTCAATTTCAGGCGGCTTTGGCTTCCAGCTTTCGCTTGAGGGACTCGGGCATTTCGGGGGGCGGGGGTCGGGGCAGCCTGAAGAACACTTTGACGGAGTCGTAGATGAACCACTGTGCCGCCGTCAGGGTCCCGATCATGATGATCCTCGGGAACAGACCCTTCCAAAGACCTAAAATAAAAAAAAACACAATTGAACCCATAAATCATACATGAATGAGGTGGAATGCCACCGCCCCCCCCCCCCCCCAAAAAAAAAAACTTAATGAGTCGGGAGGAGGGTCGAGGGAGGAAAATATGGGTAAAATTGGTAAAAAATGGCACAGTTTTACGAAAATTTCACAAAATGTTTGGTAAACTTTTGGTTTTTTGTTAAATCCGGGAAAGGGTGCCCGAAATTGAGCCAGTAACGCGCCCCGCAAAATTTTGATCCCTTAATGCCCTAGATTATGTCCAAAAAAACCAGGGGCCTCTTGCTCTGTTTTACAACTTACAAGTATTTGAAATTCCCAAAAAAATGTATTGAACACGTTACATTTATGAGCTGGGCTACGTTTTGGAGGGACCTAATGCCGAATCAAGCATCAAGAGATAGGGGGCGTCCACAAGCCTAAAACTAAGGGAAAAGACTATTCCCTTCCTATTGCGATAGCGCATTTTGATGGCACAAAATTTCGTTTGAAAAACTGAGTAAGTCATAGTCAATATAACTAAAATCTAATTTTGAGCCAATTCTTTCATTCTTGCATTTTTGCAAACAGTAACATACGTAATGCGAGAAGTTTAGAAGCAGAAGTTGACCGGCAGAAAAGCATACGTAATATGCGCACAAAAAATATAAAAATATTCTATTTTACAAACTTCTGCAGCTAGCACAAGCTAGATTTTCACGTGCGTATAACATACACGTATATACATATACATACGTATACGCGTATATACGTAGTCAACTGAGGTCTGTTAGCTAAATTGACTGCCATATGTTGCACTTCTTACTACCGCGAAGTCAGTGCAGCGTTCAAACAGCATATACGTATATATTAGCATCACGAGGCGGCCAAAATTGTCAATCTTGTGTGCAAAATTTAAATGATAATAAAGAATAAGAAAACGGTTTGGTTCACGCTTTAATTATCACTGGTCATCATTTTAATTTTATTATAAAACACAGTAGTCGATAAATTTCTTAGTAGCATATCAGCTGACTAAAAAACGTATCAGCCAACTAAAAAAAGACTAAGAAAAATAGAATCAATAAACGGGCATAGCCGGTTTTTTTCAAATTTGAAGCTCAGGTTTGCTGACCAAGAGCACACTAACACGTTATCCACCAAGAGCAAACATAATCCGAGTACTCGACCAGAGAATGTCACAATCAAGCTACTCGTCAAGAGTACATAAATACACTATGCGCCAAGAGCCAATTTATTATAATCAGGCTACTAGACAAGAGCACATAATCAAACTACTGACAAAAAAACAAACAAACAATATAACCAAGTGACTCACCAACAAGAGCACACAAAAAGCAAAAATATCTAAAAAATACTTACCAGACCATCCTAGTTTCTTGGCGACCTCAATGGCTGTGGATCCCTTGGCCTGGTTCAGTTTGGACACGACCGAGTCGGCGGGATGCGAGACGATGGCACAGAACACACCAGCTGAAACAAAAAACTAAAAAATAAAAAAACCTTAAAAAAGCAAAAAAACCTACAAAAACAAACAAACTTATCGTGATTTCACTTTCGTCAAGACGCCTTTTAGTGAAAACCGCTGCTAAGCTGGCCGGACGAGCTAATCTTAGCTAGCTACGCCGGGATAAATAACCCAACGAGAAAACGACACATAGGCCCCAAAAAGTTTGACACAATTTTTTTCAATATCACTATAATATAAAATGAGCCGCAGTTTCAAAGGCGGGTCCACTGTAACTTTATCTGCAAACCATGCTAAATGGCTTTTTAACCTACTGTAGGATTTAACAACATAGCGCCCAAAGGGGGTGAGTTTGGGGAAGAACCTTTTGCGGTCTTTTCTCTTTTTTCATACATTTTGCAAAAATTCTGATTCATCTGCGAACACTGTTGAGTTTTGTCTATTTTGTGCAAACAATTACTATTGCTTTGTCAGAAATCAGGAGGCTTGTGGGAGCAACGGTTTCAGCATCCACAGTCATAGCTTGTCAATCCAAACACTGAATTCACATAAAGTTTTAGTTGGCTAAAGTGAGCTGTGACAAGTTAGTATTCTATCTGCAAACGTGCCAATATATCCGGCGATGAATGTGACAGTGAGTTGCTCAGCCTTGGTGCAGTCGGCACGCGGCTTGGGCACGACGTAGAGGTACAGGAACTCAATGGTACGCTCGAAGCAGGCGAACTTCATCATGGTGTAGGGGATCTGGCGCATCCACAGCGGGGGCAGACCCTTGTAGAATCTAAAACAATTAAAAAGAATTAATAAAAAAATAATATTAAGGAATATATAACTGTGTTTCTATTTCCTTTCCATCATTTTCTATGATGTATGACATAACCTCGTCGCTTCCTCAGAAAAGCAAAGATTGGGGACCACTGTAAGACACTGTTTCAGACACGAAAAAATGTTTTTTATACGTCATTATAGCTTCAATTTAATACTAAACTTAACAAAAAAAGGACATAAAAACTATACCACAGAGACATCGCTGCAACTAAAAGTGGGGGTGAGACACCGGGGAGGGGTGCCTTCTGGGGGGGTGAAAACCCCCCCAAACCCCCTCACGCCCATGTATGCCAGTTACCCATTGATGCCTTCGTGTTTCCAGATCTTGGGGAATCCTTCGCGCAGCGTGCCGGCAAAGCCAGGCTGGGTCTGAATGCGCACTTTGGTGGCCTCCATCGGAGCCAGCAGAATGTCTGCGAAGAATTCAGCACTCGCGCTGGCCGCCAGATACAGCGACGTCCGCCAGCTATAGCTCAGCTCCTGAAAAAAATAGTTTTCTAAAGGCCCTGTTCACAAAATCGGATTAACCGGATTAGATTAACCGAAGTAACTGGATGGAATAACTCAACACAGACAGAAGCATGAGACCCTTTTCAAAGTACACACAGTTTGGTCCTGTGTGTTAAGGTGGTGGTTCCATAATCGCAGTGACACGTTTTTCTGACAGATCTATACATTACGAGTAGAGACTATGATTTTCTTAAACTACACCAAAAAAACACCCAGAGCATTTTTTATTTGGTGTAAAATACCATGGTTAAGACTAGCTACCGCGTTGGCTTACTGAACTGTAAGCCACTGGGGTAGCTAGTCTTAACGTGGGATTTTATCAGTGATTAAAACGTGATAGTAGACAGTTTTGAGTCTTGTTTCGAAAAATTGTACCCATTTTATTCCTGCTTTACTGGTTAGTCTGAAAAAGAGCTTTGAAAATAGCCTTATGTAAAAAAAACTGCGATTCTGGAACTACCACCTTAATTGCATAAACGTGCAAATTTTTGGAAAGATACTCAAATTCAATGTCGAGTTATTGCAGTTAATTCAGTTAATCTAATCCAGTTAATCCGAATTTGTGAACAGCCTCTAAGAAAACATATCATTTTTTCACAAATTTATTTTTCACAGTAGTCAGTAGTTGGATCGTACATCCTCACTGACCCTGGTGTTCGCCAAACAAAGAAAAGAAAGAAAGGTGTTTGGGCGGTAGTATATAAAAATTTCGACGATATTGAAGCACATTTTCGCTACGATCGCTAAAATTGCAGCGAGATCGAACTGATTGAAAAATTCTTTGCGAAATATTTTTATTACATAATTCGTTTTATAAAATTAGAATCACTTTGTTACTACTCTACATAGTGCAACAAATCGTTACTACCACCTTGAAAGCCTACGAGCCAATATTATAATAAACTAGACGCTTTCGCTTAACCACCGGTTTCTCAATTACTTATGTAGCTCAAATTAGCAGGTTCACGATCCCACAAAATTTTTTACACAGTCATAAACTAAAGTGACATTTATATACTTGGTATGGCATCAATTCAAAGACGAGCTATGTGATTTTTCGAAAAAATTTCGAAGTAACTACTGTATATAGGTGGTTACTAAACAATAACTTATAACTCATGACTCATAACTTACTTAATCAAGACTCATAACTTACTTATTTAAGTTACATATAATTCCGTTGAAAAAGGACAATTTAACTGGATAGGTTAAGTCATAAACCAATATAATCAAATATGAAGCAGAGCAGCCACAAATATTGTACGATACCAGAAAAAAGAGGATAAACAACTACTATTTTCAAACTATTTACAAAACATCTGGTTGTAAAAAATCAGGATAAACTCACATCTCCCAGCAGATCAGCGTAGAGTATTTTGAATATTTCATAGAATCCAAACTTCCCCAGCCCCTGCAGCGAGTAGCCAATGGCCGTGGGCGCCCATCCCTTTGCCAGGGCCCGGAAACCCTCTTCTTTCACGGTCACTGTGAAGCCGGTAAAAATTCCCTTGTACTTTCCCGGATCCACCTAAACACAGATCACACATAAACCAAGTTTGTGTTTTTTACTTATACTTTTTTATTTTTGACTTATATTTATCAACCATCGGCATTCTATCCTCTGTTGAAGCGTTGGGTCTGGGTCTGCGCCAAATTTTTGTCTCTGTACGAAGATAGTTTTGATACATACATACATACTGTCCTGGCACATTTTTAGGCAAAATTTTATGAGGGATGGAGGGGCAGCCCCCCCCCATGGATGGGGGGGCATCGACCAAAATGGGGGGTCGCACCAAATTCACGAAAAAACACTATTTTTACACGAAAAGTTGGTTATTATACATTAAATTTTACGATTTCATACATTATTATAGCACACTAATACTAAATTAAAATCTAGCAAAAAAGCTGGCATATTTTTAGTGGGGGGGTGCTGGGGAGGGCCCCCCCATTTCAGATGGGGTGCCCCCCCCCATAGCCCAAAATGTTTTCCGGAAGGACGTTTTAACGAAATTTTAGCTGTAGCGATGTCGTGTTCGTCGGGTTTTTGAGTCATTTTTGGCTAAATTTAGTATTAGCGTAGCTATAATAACGTATGAAAACGTAACATTTAGCGTATAATAACCATTTTTCCTGTAAAAATATTGTTTTATCGTGAAATTAGTGCGCCCCCCCATAAAATTTTGCCTAAAAATATGCCAGAAACAGGACCAAAAAACCTGACGAACACGACATCGCTACAGCTAAAAAGTCGCTAAAACATCCTTCCGGAAAAATTTTTGGACTACGGGGGTGCTCCGGACCAAATGGGGGCGCCCCCCCCCAGCCCCCCACTAAAAATATGCCAACTGTCTTCAACTACGTTCTACACAACTAAAACGCTCAAACTAGTCCATAACTAGAGGACAGACGTATTTCTTTATACTTAAGAAACCAACTTTCTGTGTATCTTTCGACACCTATAATCTATATTATACAAATTATTTATTGGATGAAAATGCATGCAATGAATAAACATTTTACCTGTATCCGACATTTGACTAAATCAAGAGGCACGACACCAGTGTGGGTGGTTCCGCAGGAAAGAATGCCTCCCAGGCCGCACAGAGCGTAGTATTTCCCCGATCCGAACTCACAACTATGTTCTTCTGCAACGAAAAAAGGAACACAGATTCATTGGCTGTCCCAGACATCCATTTCAGGGGAGGGGCGTTTGGCGGAGGTCTGATGATTTTATACGTATATATACGTTTTACAAATCCTAATGACTAATAGAATAAGTAAAGAAAACTACTAAAGTCTACCACGTCACGAATTGACAAAAAGGTGTTTCTGAAAGTATAAAAATAGATAGATTATAATAATGTGTTTTCTTGTTTCGAAAATTCAATATCTGCCAGGATAACTGACCAGTGAGAGCTTTGGCTTTGACAGCCGACTGACACGACGCAGTGTGACATCCAGGGAACGAAAGACCGTTGCGAGAAGCTTCCATTAAATTACTGTACAGACCCATTGTGCAATTCGTTTTCTGCTGCTTCGGCTGGAAAATGCCTAAAAAAATAGATCTGAGGTCAAACCATGTACATAGGGAAGGAATGGGACCGAAAAAATTTCACCGAATATATATATATATATATATATATATATATATATTAGGGATCGACCGGATATCCGGATCCGGATCCGGCCGGATCCAGTGGATCCGGATCCGGCGCCGGATCCGGATCCAAACCTGCCGGATCCGGATCCAGTATCAAACTGGCACTTCTTGACGACAACTATTTGTTCCAAGGGTCCCCCCTTTGGTTTTTATGGTCCGGCCGGAAAATTTTTCTGATGCGTCCCCTCCAATTGACCAAATTTGGCCTAAAAATCAAAAATTTCCCACATTTTTTTCCTGGGGGCTGCCGCCCCCAGACTCCTGCAACTCTTTGGCTTACTATTCCTTGTCATTATCTTTCATCAAAGCCTATACATGAGCATACATGTACACGGGGACTCGGTCGGGGGGGGGGCTTGTCCCAGAATTTTCGAAATTTTAGGGGGGCTTGTCCCGACATTTTGGGGGCTTGAGCGGACAAAAACGCAAAAACTTTGAATTTTTGCCAACAAATGGGGTATTTTTCGCAAAATTTGCCTTTTTTTAGAAAATTTTTAGCTTTTTACCCATTTTTAAAGCATTTTACGGCGATCTGGGGCAGTTTTTTAGTGTTCGGGCACCTTTCTTTCAGCATCAAGGAGGGGGGCTTGTCAAGGCAAGGAGGAGTATAGTATGCTTCATTTAGTTGTGTAATACACTGTCTTCTGTCTGATGTGACGTTCCCTGTCGGAAAAAAATTTCTGATACGTCTCCAGTTGACCAAATTCAACCTAAAAATTGAAAAATTCTCCATTTTTTCCTGGGTGCACCACTGGTTTTTACTACAGACTCAATTCATTGCCCTCGATATGGCTGCGTCTATAACAAATTAGCGTAAAGCTGAAAAACGCTATTATAAAAAGTGAAAAAATTCTCCCTTCAGGCCCTCGCCCACCCCCCCCGAAACCGAAGTCCACTGGATCCGACAGCCAGTGGTCAAGTTAGACAAAACTTTTTTGAAATTTTTTTCATTTTTGGAAAAATGTCTCTGTGTGTGAGGCTGGATCCGGATCCCGGATCCGGATCCGGATCCGGCCGGATCCAGTGGATCCGGATCCGGATCCGATCCGGCAGAAATTTTGGATCCGGTCGATCCCTAATATATATATATATATATATATAGCAACTTTAACTAAAAAAACGGAAGGCCGATTTTTCGAAAAAAAACGGATGGGTTTTTTCAGAGTTCATGACTTACACAGAGCCAGAAATCGTGGAGAAAGTAGAAAAAAAACTAAATTTTAATTTGTAGTGGTGCAGTGGGTGGTGGGGGGGTTCGCGCCGGTGGGGGGGGGGGAGCTTCCAAAAGTTAAATTCAAAAAATTTTGTTAAAATTTCTCAGACCACCCAAATTTAGAGTCGGAATATCGACCTCGGAAATCTTGGATAAAGTATCATATTTTCATCAACATCCATCCAATCACTCCCAAACTCACCACAATGATAATCTAAACTATTGTCTACCTTCTCTCACAATCTTATCCCTCAGAGTGACGTGTACTTCGAAATACAGCATCCGTTTTTTTTCGATAAATTTTCTCGAAAAAAAACGGAATGTTTGATCCGTGTTTAGATCACAATTATATCGTCCTGTTTTGAATATTATTAACTTTATTGAGAAAAAAGCCTTGGAATGAATCCACAGTCAGTCCCGCCCCACAGTGAGGGTCCTGATAGGTCTACATTGGTCAATTTTTTAAAAATGGTTTTTGACGTCTCTGGGGATAAATTAGGCCGCTGAACGCAAAGTCGAGGTTCATTTTTGTTTAGAAAATCTTTTGGACCCCCCACGACCCCCCTTAAGGAATTTCCCATGGGGGGTCCGCAGCGGTCAATTTTTCGAAATGAGGATTTTAATGCTTTTGGAGATAAATTGAGCCGCTGAACGCGATCAGAGGATCCTCTGCATAGAATAGGGGGCCCTATAGCGTCGACCACCCGTTATTGCAGTCGAGAGTTAGCTGCTCGCACTTATTTTGGTGATCGACTGTTTCAGGTTTAAGGCTGTCTGCATTAGTTGTTTTTTTTCACAATTCCTTGTTCGAAGTGCTCTATTATACGATGTTGATGAGCAAAAAAGATTTTTCTTGATGTTCGAGTTTTAAAAAGTGAAGGTTATGCAGGTTTTGGGTGTTTAATGACCTCCGTTATATTTTTGAAAAAATCCGTTTTATTTAAGGAAATCATTATCAAAAAAACGGACGATTTTTCTTTTTTGCAGAAAAAATAGACTTTTCATAGAAAAAATTTAGATGCTAACATAAGCTGAATATGATTAAGATTCCTATGATACATCAACTGTGTGTTTTGACCCATTTTTAAAAAATATAACAAAAATTTAAAATCTCCGTTTTTTTAGTTAAGGTTGCTATATATATATATATATATATATATATATATATATATATATATATATATATATATATATATATATATATATATATATATATATATATATATATATATATATATATATAAGAAAGGGATCGACCGGATCCAAAATTTCTGCCGGATCCGGATCCGGATCCGGATCCACTGGATCCGGCCGGATCCGGATCCAGCCTGAGACACACAGACATTTTTCCAAAAATGAAAAAATTTTCAAAAACTTTTTGTCTAACTTGACCACTAGCTGTCCCAGACTTCGATTTCGGGGGGTGGGCGGGGGTCTGAAGAAATTTTTTGGCTTTTTATAATAGCGTTTTTCAGCTTTACGCTAATTTGTTATAGCCGCAGCCATATAGAGGGCAATGAATTGAGTCTGTTTGTAGTAAAAACCAGTGGTGCACCCAGGAAAAAATGGAGAATTTTTCAATTTTTAGGTTGAATTTGGTCAACTGGAGACGTATCAGCAATTTTTTTCCGACAGGGAACGTCACATCAGACAGAAGACAGTGTATTACACAACTAAATGCAGCATACTATACTCGTGTATACACGCAAATGCAGCATAATGTACCTATGTATAGGCTTTGATGAAAGATAATGACAAGGAATAGTAAGCCAAAGAGTTGCAGGAGTCTGGGGGCGGCAGCCCCCAGGAAAAAATGTGGGAAATTTTTGATTTTTAGGCCAAATTTGGTCAATTGGGGGGACGCATCAGAAAAATTTTCCGGCCGGACCATGAAAACCAAAGGGGGGACCCTTGGAACAAATAGTTGTCGTCAAGAAGTGCCAATTTGATACTGGATCCGGATCCGGCAGGTTTGGATCCGGATCCGGCGCCGGATCCGGATCCACTGGATCCGGCCGGATCCGGATCCGGATCCGGATATCCGGTCGATACCAAATATATATATATATATATATATATATATATATATATATATATATATATAATATATATATATATATATATATATATATATATATATATCAGGGATCGACCGGAGTTCCGGTTCCGGTTCCGGTTCCGGTACTTTTTGGTTCCGGTTCCGGTTCCGGTTCCGGTATTTTAAAAGTACCGGAACCGGAACCGGAACCACTATTTCTCTGACAAAGGATTTTGCTTTTAATTTTGTGTTGTTCGTCCATGAAAATTTTCCGATAGGCCTCCAACTGACCACAATTGGCCTAAAAATCAAAATTTTCTTCAGATTTTGTTCTGGCGAGCCTCTTGCGACTCTGTAGCTAGTTTAGTCTTCGTCTTGTTTATTATTCTCATTCATCAAAGCTCATGCGTTCAACATATTGTGTGCTGTACGCGTATATATAAATATTGCATACTTATACATGTACATAATATAACTTTAAATACAAATACAAAATACAGTACAAATTTAAATATACACTAGCTTAATACATTGTTATCGTTTGTGCTTTATTGTCTTAAAATGGATATTGTAATATTTATAGTACTAGTACTGGGACTACATACAAATAGCTTTTGATTTTTTATTCTAGCATTCTTATGTTGCAGTGCTTATTCTTTATCAACAGTGCTGTGCTTTTTGTGTCTTCTTGTTGTATTACTTCTTGTATTACTTCAACTTCTTGTATTTCTTCAACTAGCTCAATGAAAGCCGAAGGTCGAAGGTCCTCGGTTTTTTACGCTACAATGAAAAAATTATGTAATCTCTGTAAACCTTAAGCCTGATTCACACGAGGTGGATTTTCAAAGGGATCCCCTTGCATCCCACGCGTCCCCGAGGGGATCCCCTTGGGGACGCAAGGGGATCCCCACACGCACGTGACTTTATTTGATTGGCCACTGCATGTAGATCCCCATCCCCTAGGGGACGCGTGGGGACTCCCACGGGAATCCCCATGGGGATCCCCATGAGGAAGATCCCCTTGAAAATCCCCCTCGTGTGAAACAGGCTTTACTATCTAACATCTAGGAGAGGGGGCGACGGTACAGCCGCCCCCCGCCCCCCAATTTTCTCCAAGTCAGGGTTTTTTTGGGTCCATGAGTGGGTCCAGCCAGACTCAAGTTCTCTTAACTGGACCCAGCAAAAATTAACCTGACCCAAGCCAGCCCAATGGCGTAGATAGGGAGGAGGGTCGCGGGGGCCGCGATCCCCCCCTTTTGGTCCCCTTAAGAAGTTATCCTTAAGGTCAACCTTAAGAAATTGTCAACAAGGGTCCCCCCTTTGGTTTTTATCGCCCCGCCGAAAAAATTTCTTGATACGTCTCCAATTGACCAAATTTTGTCTAAAAATCCAAAAATTTTCGAATTTTTTTTCTGAGGACGACCCTATCCAGACCCCGGCACCTCTATGGCTGACTACTCCTTGTTATTATCTTTGTTCATCAAAGCCTATGCATGTCTACAAAAGTACATTATGCTGAATGTACTTGTATAATACACTGTACCTGTCGGAAAAAATTTCTGATACGACTTTAGTTATCCAAATTCGGCGTAAACAGTTAAAAAATCTCCCATTTTTTTTCTGGGGGCTGCCGCCCCCAGACCCCTGCAACCTGTGGCTCACTGGTCTTGCGTTTGCACTGCGAATTAAAGTGCTAAATTACTGTAAATACTAAAATAAATATCAAAAGTGTATTTTTTAAGTGTATAGAAAGTCAAAACTGTATAGAAGGGTTGCAAAAATGTGAGTAAAAGTGAACAAAAATTTTTTTTGAAAATATTGCAAAATATAGGGTCTTTTTGAAGTGGGTTCCGGTTCCGGTTCCGGTTCCGGTATTTTTAGGTGGTTCCGGTTCCGGTTCCGGTAGTTTTAGGGTTCCGGTCGATCCCTGATATATATATATATATATATATATATATATATATATATATATATATATATATATATATATATATATATATTTTTTTTTTTTTTTTATTTTTTTTTTTTTTTTTTTTTTTTTTTTTTTTTTTTTAATTTTTTTTTTTTTTAAAAATTTTTCGTTTTTTGTTTTTCTATGTTATATTAATATATATATATATATATTTTTTTTTTTTTTTTTTTATTATAAAATAAAAGTTTTTTTACCCAAATATTCGGTTTTTCGTTTTCGACCGAAAACCGAATATTTATACTGAATATATAGATGTCACGCAAAATTTAGCGAATGTTTTCTCAGGTCTTAAAGATGCAGAATATTTAAATACTACTGTAAATATATAAAAACTATATATAATATTTTATGGTACCCCGGGATGTAGTGGGACTGTGTTTTGCGGGGCGAAAAGGGACATCCTCACCAGTGGCGTAAAAAAATTTCGGGGGGAATGACTTCTCGATTTTTTGAAACGTGTGAAAATGCTCTTAATTGCTATTTTAAGGCAACAAACGACACATATTATAGTCAGATGGGGTAAAAAAATACAAAATATGAGTTCAAGGTTTTTTTGCTTTCCTGGATTAAGTTTCTCGCGCAAACTTTTTTCCGACAATACCTCGCGGAGTTGCTCTACGAAACCACATATTAAACTTTTCTCTCTGCATTACTAATTTTATGTAAATCGAAAAATCAACGTATTTTTTTACCCCCATTTTGGGGGAAAAAAATACGGTCGCGGGGAAAAAAATACGGGTCGATTCTGACTCATCCCAGGAACGCAGACCAAAATGCTTCAACCGTTATGAAACTCAACTCGAACTTACTCATTTTTTTAATTAAACTCGCACATAAAAGAAAAGGCCACTGAAATTAAAACCCCAAGAGCACCAAAACTACTTTTCACACTACACTCTTTTTGAAAATTTTTTTTCAAAATTTTTTCCGTTTACATATTATTTTTTTGGGGTAAACTGAATCAACGTAAAAATTGTACCGCGGAACGCTAAAATTTGTGGTGACGCCCTGCTTGATTGTTTTTGCATACTTATATAAATTCCATAAATAGTCTTAAATTAGTTAAATTTCCCTTCATTGCTGTCAATATTCAAATAGTGTTATACAACATATTGTTCCCAGATTTTGTATTTTAAGGAGTGAATAACCAATATTATCATCAGTTTCTTGGGCATATGTGCGTCTGTATGTGTATTTATGTAGCTGAGCTCATAATTTGAACACCCTAGTGTAGTTGGAACCGCTCTGTTAGCAGTCGGTGGTCGTAGTACACTTGGAGGCCGTAGCACTTTCCTGTGCTTTTTTTAAGCAAATGAAGTTGTTTTGGTTTAAAAACACAACATGAAGGCAAAAAGTATCCGTATTTTTCCCCACAAATCAACAAAAAATTGGGGGGTAAAAAAAATATGGCTCCCGTAGGCGCCAACCAGTACCAATAGAGAAGAACCATTCACAGTTTGCAAGAAGGGTAGTTGACTATGCCATATGCGCAGCTAGTGTCGGAAAACAGCTAGACCACGCGACAAGAGAAGCTTGTGAAAATTTTGTTGTCTCTTGTAAAATGAGCCATATTTTGGGTGCATGATTTCGTCAGCTTCGTATTATAAGCTAACGACAGATCATGACTGGGTAATACGTTTAAGTAATGTAGAACTAGTAGTGCTTCCATTTTATGTATTCAACAGGCATATACCTGTTGAGGTTTTTCTTGGAGGGGGTGTATTTTTTTACCCCATGTTTTCGATCGTATTTTTTTACCCCCTCTGACTATAGCATTTTTCGGTCAAAAAACAAAGTTAATTTTCGACCAAAGCAGCATTGAACGTAAAATTGCTGCTAAAAATAACGAAAATTACAAAAATGGTGGGCCGGTAAGGGGTCAGAAGCTAGCAAAATCGCAAATTTTCCGAAGTTTTCCGTCATTAAAAACTGTATATACATTTACTGGAAAATGTCGGTTTTGTAACAATAAAACAGCTAAAACGATACACTATACTAAGCGAATACCATAGTGCACAATGCAACTACATACGTACATGCTTTCGTGCAAGATAAAAGCAAGGAACACTAAGCCAAATAGTTGCAGGGGTCTGGCGTCTGGGGGCGGTAGCCACCAGAAAAAAAATCGTGAAATTTTTTATTTTTAGGCCAAATTTGGTCAATTGGAGACGGTTTTTGTGGAGACAATTAGATTGATTGGAGAAATTTGGTCAATATGTATCAGAAATGTTTTCCGGTCGGACCATAAAAACCAAAGGGGGGACGGGGGACCCTCGTGAAAAACTTCAGTCGGAAAAAATTTCGGGGGTGGGAACTCCCCCCATCCCCCCCATGGCTACGCCCCTGATCCTCACCTAAAATACACCCACCTCAATCAACTTACTTACTTTACTAAAAAATTTTAGAAACACTGCCGAAACCGGTGCAGGTTCGGCAGGGGGGGGGAAATTCAAACGCATATTTTTTTCTGCAGAATAGCACATATATATAGGTTTTCGACCATGCTGATTTCATTTTTATCACTTTCCAAGCGAAAAAATGTGGATTTATAGCTTTTTGAAAATATTCAAATTTTGTCGAAATTCATTGTTTTTCGACTTTTTGAGGCTAATTTTCGAGAATTTTCACCAATACAGTCGTGATATCAGTCTGAAGTTCAACATATTATGCTCATTCATACCAAAAACTGTTAATTTTTCAAACTATATACCAGGCGAAGTATGCATCGTTAAACTGAGCTCACGTATCAATTGGTATTGTTTCTTTCTGCCTAGACAATAAATTAATTACATTTTCCGACAAAAATAGCCATTTTTAGTTAAAAGGAGCAATTTTTAATAATGAAGAATACCATAAATACGAATTCAAAACGTTTCTGCTGCTCAGCATCACGCTGGCGCTGACAGCCAATTTCGGTTCAAAAGTGCAGCTATATTTATGATTCCACAGTAGCAAGTATGCTTTTATTTGATGCAAGCAACTAAGACTAAGCTTTTCCTAACCCACCTACTAAGCCTGAGCCTAAGCACTAAGCCTCAGCCTGAGCACTAAGCCTAAGCACTAAGCCTCAGCCTAAGCACTAAGCCTAAGCACTAAGCCTAAGCCTACGCCTGAGGCCTCAAGAAAAACATGCTAAGAAGCATCAGAAAGAACGTTACCGCACTAAAAAACCCCAACTAGCTTCATATTTTGAAAAAAATTGCAGCTATAGCCTGGAATTTGAACTAAACCTTACTTGCGCTGTAAAGCTTCAATCAGCCTGATCCTGGTAGCTTCAGAAAAAGTTTTGTAACTTTTCAAAGCCTGGACCGATTTGCAAAATTTTTTTCAGCATTTAGTAGCTTAGAAGTTGCTCTTTCAATGGTAGCGCAGGTTTTTATTTCGTTGAGTATTTTTGCCTGAATCCAATTTTGGGCAAAATTTTTCAGGTAAAGTTTAATTTTTGGACAAAGTTTGATTTCCACCTAAAGCTTATATACATCCTACAAACTTCTAACCTAGCCTATTCGAAAGAGCGTTCAATTTTGACCCCCCTAGGTTTGGGGGATATATATAGGGGGACTACGGATCATTAGTCGAAAAAATGCCGTTTTTCCGACTTATTCGACCCCTAAGGGTTTTAACACCAATAATTTCACTTCAGATTTTTATTAAAAGGGGCGACAGCTATTTTGGGGGCTAGAGATCAGATTGGGGGCATGGCTGACGATGGGGGTTTTATATTTTTATTAAAAGATGGGGTAGGAAGCGATTGGATCAAGTGCAGTTGGGGGGGGGAAAAATAGTGGACCTATTTTTTTGAGTAGAGCACCTTGAGGGAAGCATTTTTTGTAATAGAACCCCTATCTACAAATTTGGATTTTCTGAGCTATGACCCCTTGAAAATTGCATTTTCAGTGTTTTTGGAAGTGAACGTAGGCCAAAGTTCGAAGCCAAAAGTGGCTATAATCTTTGTTTTTGGATAGTTTTGAGTCCGTTATGATGTTTTAAGGCATCGTCTAGGCTTAGTTGGCAGGATTCTCTAGGCTAAGCTGGCAGGTTTTTGTCTGAAAATTTCGATTTTTTATTGCCTAAGCCTGAGCCTAAGCCTAAGCCTGTACCTAAGCCTAAGCCTAAGCCTGATACTAAGCCTAAGCCTAAGCCCCATACTAAGCCTAAGCCCTAAGCCTAAGCCTAAGCCCAAGCCTAAATTAAGGCCAAGTTTGAATTTGGTCAAAAATTGGACGTTTCTGGCGAATTCGGCCAATTTTTCGGCAGGAACCCGATGAAAGAGCCTTTGTTTTGATTCTAAAAAATTGTAAACAATAATGTGACACCATTTAGACACGATTAGAACGGAAAAAACAAGAGCTTCGGAAAAAAATTGCGAAAACGTCCCTCACTGAGGGTTCAGATTTGGGGGGGTCGTATCTCAGAAAATCCAAAAAATGAAATAGGGGTTCTTGAAGCAAAAATGCTTCCCCCAAGGTGCTCTACTCAAAAAAATAGGTCCACTATTTTTCCCCCCCCCCAACTGCATTTAACCCAAGCGATTGACGGCCAAAAATAATTTTTCCCCCCCTGCCGAACCTTGACCGCCGAAACCATACATGTAGTTGGGGGGGTGGGGGTGGGGGGGTGGGAAGACCCCCCCCCCCCCCAATTCGGTACCGGGGGAGGGAGGGGGGTCCCGGCAGGGGGAAAAGAGGGGAGAGGGTCCCGGCGGGAGTAAAATTTTGGCCAAAAACTGAAAATATTGGCATTTTTTGGTGAAATTCAAGTGATTTTTATCAAAATTTTCGCAAAAAATTGTCAAAATCAGAGTTTTTTGGTCAGAAAAAGGCAAAAACAGCGTCATTTTTGGGAGGGGGGGGTCAAAAATTAGTTGACGAAGGGGAGGGGGGGTCCCACCAAGGGGGGGGAGGGGTACCCAAAATTTTTGTGCTGTTACATGAATGGCCGAAACCAATAACTTTGAGCGTTCCAACTACACAATATATATACATATGCTATATAGTAGAGCTCGCAACGTGTCAAAATTTTTCGACCCGACCCGACCCGAGATTAATTACAACCCAACCCGATCCGATCCAACCCGAAATTTTTGAAAGTTCAGAGTGATTTTGGTCAATTGGGGACGTGTCGGAAAATTTTTTTCGGCGGTGTCATCAAACCAAAGGGGACCACAGAAAAAATCTTTCGATTCAAATCTTTTGTACTATTTTTGTACTTTTTTTGTACTATTTTTGTACTTTTTTTGTACTTTTATTTTTTTGTTTCAAGGCTAAATTTTCCTTAAAAAATGGATAGTAAATCACTTAAATAGGCCTTCAAAAAGTAAAAAAGAGGTTAAAATTTTCAGTCATTTTTGTACTTTTTTTGTATTTTTTGTACTATTTTTGTACTTTTTTTGTACTATTTTTGTACTTTATTTATACGTATTTTGTCATTTTGTCTTACGATGTGACAATTCTGACACCTATTCCCCACAAATAGATATGCCCTGTTCTGGCATATTTGTGGGGAATAGGTATATTTTTGGTGCAACTGAAGAATAGGGGGAAAAATTCCAGATGGAGTTTTCGTTGACGAAAAACATCATTTTATAGGTTTTTTGGTGCGCTGAGTTCATTTTTAGCACTTCTGAAGCGAAAAAACGTCCATTTTTAGCATTTCCAAATAATTCAAAATTCGTCGAAAATTATCATTTTTTGTTATATATATATATATATATATATATATGGGCTAATTGTCGAAAATTATCACCAATACAGTCGTAATATCAGTCTTAAATTTGATCATCGTAAAGTAACATATAATAATATATTTAATTTAGCTTTGTTTGCAACATATTCTGCTCATTTATACCCACAGTTTAACACGGAGGGGGGGGGGGTATAGCAGGCGGAGAAAAAAACCCGCATTTTCATATTTCGTAATGTAGCTCATAAGCCCGGTTCATACTTCGTGTTTTGTGTTTTGTGTTTTTGTGCTTTGTGTTTTGTGTTTTCGCCCAGTGTTTTGTGCTTTTTTGTTCATCTCCGAAATTTGTGTTTTCGTCTGTGCTTTTGTGTTTTGTGTTTTGTGCTTTTGATCCTGTGTTTTCAGACATGAAAATTTTGTGTTTTTGGAACTCTGTTGAACATTTGTGTTTTGTGCTTTTTCAGAGTGATTTTGTGTTTTTGTGCTTTTGTGCTCAGCACAATCCAGTTTATACTCAAAAGCACAAAACCACAAAACACACGTCACGTGTTTTTATTTTTCAATTAGATTAAATTGACAAATATAAAATATTCAGCCCTCTAACTGAAAAAATTGGTTATATATTACATTATGTTATTAGTCAAATCTGATGTCATATTTAGTTAATTTCAGTTAATGAATTTATGAAATTTCTGCCTATGCGTTTTTCATGGCAGTATTGTCAGAATGTAATTAAAAATCAAATTAAAAATTTAAAAGTTTCATAATACTGTATAAAATTTTTTTTAAAAGTTCTAAACAATCTAAAATTCCGAAGACATAAAAAATTTTCCAATTTACAAATATAATATTGTAGAAAACTGTATGAGAAGAAATAGTTAATTTTGATTGGATAAACACAAAAACACATTTCAAAAAGATGAACATTGTCCATGTTTCGAAAACACACCCAAAGCACACTGAAAACACAAAAGCACAAATCAAAAACACAAAACACAAAGGACAAAGTATGAACCGAAAAACACAAAAGACAAAAGCACAAAACACAAAAACACAAAAACACGAAGTATAAACTGCAAAAACACAAAAGCACATTTCAAAAACACAAAACACAAAAGCACAAAGTATGAACCGGAGAACACAAAACACTAAAACACAAAACACAAAACACGAAGTATGAACCGAGAAAGCACAAAACACAGAACACAAAAACACGAAAACACTAAAACACAAAACACAAAACACGAAGTATGAACCGGGCTATAGACTATACGTTTTCTCGGGAAACCAAAAAAATCTGTCGTAGGCCTAACCTTGCTCTAAATGCTGGTACCGGTTTCATTTCGCTATCTCTTACCGTTATTTGGCGGGAAGCCAAAAACTTGCGTGGGAAAAAAACCCATTTGGGGGAAAAAACCCATTTGGGGGAAAAAACCCACCCCATAAATCACCCGAAAAGTGTGTTAGCGGTAGTTTTTCAACGCTATGGCACGTATTAGGAGTAGTAGACGCCCCTGATGCCAAAACTATACGCAGATTTGCTATGGGGCCTCAGGTAGACAAGTTTGAAAACGGCCCTTCACAGCCCATTATATATAAAATTTTGAATTTTCAGATTTGAAAACAAAACACCTTAATTTCGCCTGAAAACGTTGAAAACAACTAAAAAGTTGCTATTACGTTTCAAATACATCATACATGGGCAAGGTGGTTAAAATGAACCCGGGAAAACTAACAATTTCTTGCGCTGTCCCTTCACCCCTTGCGAAAGGGGCCATTGCAAAATGTAGTTGTAGTCATTTAATCTAAATATTCACTGTCAGTGGCGTACCCAGAAAAAAATTTCAGGGGGAATGACTTTCTTGAAAGGAGTTTTTGTGATGGGTTAAAATGCATTTTATAGTAATTTTAACACTTATCGCATTGCAAACGCAAGATCACTGAGTTTCAGGCTGCAGGGGTCGGGTCTGCAGCCCCCAGAAAAAGTGAGATTTTTTTCTAGTTTTAGGTTAAACTTGGTCAATTGAAGACGTATATAATATCAGAAATTTTTTTCCTTTTTTTAAAAACCAAAGGGAGGACCCTTGTTCGCAATTTCCAGAGTTAGACTGCGCAGTCATTAGGATTGCGCAGTCAATAGTTAGACTGAGCAGACTATTTGGAGTTTTGAACTGCGCGGTCCAACTTTTATTGGCTGCACAATCCTACTGACTGCGCAGTGCGCAGCGTAACTCCAGTTTGACTGCGCCTGTGCGCGCCTGCGCAGACTATTTGGACTGCGCAGTCCAACTATTAATTGGCTGCGAATCTTCCTGACCGCGCAGTTTAACTCTAGTTTGACTGCGCAATCAATCTAGAGTTAGACTGCACAGTCATTAGGATTGCGAGTTGGACTGCGCAATCAGCCCTCACGGCCGTCATGCGCGCGGTCCTTATAGTTACTCAGAGCAGCCCTCGCTCCACTCGGGCTGAGCGGTCCAACTCCGACCGCTGCGCGGTCGCTCGGTCCACCCGGGAAAATCCCGGGTGAATCCCGGGTCTTGCCCATGTATGAAATACATGCAAAATCTGCACTTTATGGCTACTTTTTACGCCATCGACCCTCCATGGAGGGTACCGTAAGTGGGTGTGACTGGTCGTGACGGGGACGGGGACATTAAAAACATACAAACAACTGGCAATAGTACCAGATAATACTACTTTCCGCTCCAAAGGGACCTCAAAATGACAAAGTCCAACTATTGGGCCCGTATTCCAGAATTCGATCAAGAAAGTGTCAGTATGCGCATTTGTGTTAACAATAAACGTTTTTTGCACTACCGTTTTTTTGCACTGAGCCATCTCGAGTCAAAAATGGGGGGTCAAAATTTTTGACTCAAAAAAAGTACCAACGAGACCCCGTTTGGATACCGCTTATGTACGTTTGCCTACAGGGACTGTACTATACGCTGGCAAATTTTTAGACCTGTACCACATACCCAAGTTCCGGAACCGGGGTCGGTTTTTCCCCCAAAAAATGGGGTGGGTTTTTTTCCCCGCCTGCTATATGGGGGGTCCGGGAAGGGACGAAAAAACGGTACAGGGGCAGCCGAAATTCGGTACAAAAGGGCAAGAAATTTTTGAGCTAAGGTATAGTCAGGGTGGGGAAAAAACATAAATAGGGAACTAAGGCTATATCTCTCGTCATGTATGAGATATCAATGAGATTTAAAGTTGTAAAGATAGCTAGTACCCCCAGTCATCTGCACACTGTAAACACTGTTCCAGCTACCACTGTAATTTACACTAGAACAGATTTAACCCATGTTTTTTCCCCGCAAAACGGGGAAAAAAACATTAGGGTGGGGAAAAAAACATAGTCTAAAATATTGTGTTTTTTCGTGGCTATGACATTATAGTACAACAGAAAGAACAGCACAGTCAGTTTTAACCTTATTACGTTTATTGCAAGAAAAATATTTGGTCAAATTGAACATTCTGGCACTCGCCAGGGGTGCTAAAATGAAACAGCATACACAACGCGAACCAAGCAACCGTAGTAGACCACTGAGTACTGTTTCGGATTAAAAACAATAGTTTTTAGTCAAAACAACGTTATATATATATACTCCCGTTCAGCACCTCAAATTAGCCTTTTCCACAGTTTTTCAACAAAACTGACAAAATTCAAAAATTTGGTCAAATTGACTATTCTGGCACTTTGCCAGGGCTGCCAAAGTGGAACAGTGCACACCACGCGGACCAAAAAATACCAACTGACAGCCCCACGCCTATGTATTAAGATGCAATAGAAATACAGAACGAGAGGTTATCCCTAAAAGCGTTATACATTGAGAAAATCATGAAAAATTATTTTTTCAACGATATCACGGGGGGTGCACCAGTTCTGGCTAATAGGTAAATCTGACAGTAAAACTAATAGCACACTGAAATGCACAGTATAGAGGTTCATATTCGCATAAAAAACGACAGACCTCCATCTATAATCGTTAGAGCTGAGTGCCCGTAGGTAGCCTACCACCCTAACACACGTAAATTACGTTCCAGACCCCCTTACCAGGCCTACAGTGACACAATTGACTCCAAAAGTAGAGATGCACTACAACCCCACTACATCAAAT
>JASANF010002374.1:0-20611 GCA_030248245.1 Trissonchulus sp. WLG1_4 | reverse complement strand
TGCTCCGGCCGAAACAGCCGTTTTACGCCTTGATTTCAGGGGAACCCCCTTTTCAATCAGGGATGTGTCTCACATCAAGGATGTGTCTTGATTACAGGGGGGGCTCCCCCTCAAATTACTGATGTGTTTTGATTTCATGGGTGGGTACCCTTTTTACAGATCCCCGTATATAAACTAAAACTTATATGATTTTATAAACAAACTGAACAAATAGGTTATAATAATTGGGAAGAATTCATATCGAGACATGTCTTGATTCCAAAGACACTTCCCTAATTTGAGTGGGGGGGGGTTCGGCCGGAGCATCGTTCCGGGCGATTAGCTAGGATAGGATAGGGAAGAGAAGAGTGTCATACTCTTCCCTATTATGTACTCTTGGTCGTATGCATGACAAAACGTAACCTCGGATGCGACAACAGAGAGCACCTAACATATATAGCGCACATGCCACCTAACACACATAGGGGGGGGGTACCCTCCCCCCCTGAAATCAAGGCCTAAAAGGGCTATTTCGGCTGGAGCATCGTCCCGGCCGATTTGCTAGGATAAGGAAGAGTGTCATACTCTTCTCTATTATGTACTGTTGGCCGTATACGTGACAAGTCATAATTGCAAAAAATACTAAATGGCAAAAAAGCACCTTAACAGGAAAAAGACGCCATAAAAGCAAAAACTAGTGCTTCAAAAGAAATTTCACCATATCAAGCTAAATCAACAGCTCACATGGTAATTAGACAATTTAGCTGACAGTTACTTGAGTCAGTTTATTTCTTATTGTACATGTTTCACCCTGGTACAGCAAAAACTAGTGTTTGTGACCGTCCGCGAGAGCCGCCGGCCGGCCGGCGGATAAGTTCGGCCGGCTGGCCGGAGCGGCCGAATTTTTGTATAAAACCAATTGGTCCAAGTCCAGACTCCAGAGTGCCATTTTGGCATAAACTAATAGCTTGCCGGATTGTTATGGCGGCCTAATTTTGTCAGTCGGTTGAAACTGGCAGGCCAGCCGGCGTTTTTAACCGGCCGGTACTGATTTTAGCAGACTGGCCGTCCGGCGCCGCCTTTTTTCGGCCGGCCGGCCGGCCGGCCGAAAATTCCGGCCGGTCACAAACACTAGCAAAAACACTTGTAAAATTCACGTTCAGGGTAGATTTCACAAAAATGCTTTTAGTACCTAAACCATGCGTCTCGACGTTTCCATATAATTCGTACACACGTAAAATCTGCGCTGTATGGGCGACACACTAGCAACAAACTGTCAAGGCTGGACCTGGAGTTCGACTACCCATTGCTACTTGATTAGCGCACTGCTCTTTGAGCTACCGGGTACGAGAACTAAATGTGCTTACTTGGAACTCCTTCTAATTAGTTTTTTATTACTATACAAAAAAATAGACAACTAAAAATATCGCATCAATATGATGCATTTAATAACAATAAAACAGAAGACAACCATACGAAACAATAAACTTTTGTATCATCCCATGCTAAATAAATACTACTTATCATAATTTGTTCAAAAAGTTGCGCATTAAAAATGCCATTACATAGCAAAAAAAATTTCAAAATATGCATCCATTGTAAGGTTGCGGATCAGGATGAACCATGGTTTCGTTTTAGTTTTATTTTCACTGACCAAAACAGAAAATAAAATCTTTAGTCATGTGTGTACACAAGACAAAAATATCGCCACGCCAATCGATTCAGATTATTTACATGTTTATAAAAGAAAACAAAACATGGTTTATTACGAAACGGCCAAGGATCAATGTGCGCTCATTTTTTAAGTTGAATTTTCAGAGTTTGGTGCATTGTCACAACAAAAAGTAGTTATCTGATCCTTGACAAACATGATTTTTTGTCGCATCCAGTATATATATTATATTCTGATACACCACCTAGGATGCTAAAATGTTTTTGGTTTGACACGGAGAAGTTTGGAAAAAACCTAAATGGTGATTTGAGACACCCATAAAAACATCATACAACTGAAAAGAACGACGAAGAACACCCGCCTATTATTGGTGAAATGTCACTGGGAAAAAATTTGAAGGACTGGGGGGCAGTCCCCAAATATTTCTCATGGGCCTTGGGAAAATAGCAACAATGCTTATTTCTTTCAATGTTCAAGCCAAGAAACCGCATGCATAACTAATAACATGTTTTAAATTAGCAACCAGACATCTTTAAAAATGCACATAAACAAAAACTATTACGCATCGCATTTCAATCGACTCACAAACCTTCAATTCACACTGACAATTAATATCAACAACACATTCACTTAAATTACAAAAGTAATCAGCGTTTAAGTAGATTATCCAATTATCGAGTGACCCAGTCTCTCATGCGGCTATTCACTCTATCGCCCTGAATTGGCACCGTGATTAGATTACTGCGATGTGCTCCGGCTTGTTGCTGGCTGGCGGCCTGTGTGGGGGCCGGGGGGTGCCCAGGGGCGGGGGCGGTTGGGGCTTGGATATTATGCGGCGGCGGGGGACCACGCACAAGCTGGCCCGGCGGAGGAGGGCCTTGGTTTGCCAGTACGGGGGGCGGTGGGCCGGCCAGTTGGGGCGGAATGTTCATTTGGGGGTGAATGGGGGGCAGAGGATGGCCACCGCCGGGGGGTGCCATGTTGGGCGGCAGACGACCAAGATGCTGAGGGGGGCCGCCGGGAGGGACAGGATGGGGGGAGGGGGTTGAGCCGGGCGGCGGAGGATGGACGATATTGCCCGGAGGGGGCGGGCCAGCCACAGGACTGCCACTACTGCCGGGATGAGGAATGACCAGGGGGGGCCCGGGGGAGGCCAGAAGGGTCCGTTGGCGACCACCAGTCGATGCCCCACCAAAGTCGGCTTGGCCGGGGAGGACGGGCTGGGCCGGCGCACGTTTGGGCCCCCCTGCTGCTTCCATGGCTATGCGATGATCAAGACTTCCTGGCCCCGTAGGAGGGGCATTGCCGGAACCCGCTTGGCGTACGGGAGCCGGATCGGTCGGGTGAATGGAGGCAGAGCTGTTGCTACTGGGACCGCCGGCGGATAGCATAGCAGGAACCGATGGTGGTTGTTTCAACGAGTGACGATGATCAATGTGAGCCTGCAACACACATCAGCAGCTCATGATATTTTTAAGGGTCAGTTGGCGAAAGTTTCTACAATTTCGGGGGTTAAAACGGATCCGGGCAGGCCGAAGGACCAGTCAGGAAAGGGTTGAAGTTTCAGCTATAGGGGCCTGGAGGGGGGGGGTAAAAAACCCTCCAGTCCAAATTTTTCCCAAGTCCCTGGGGTAGCCTACCATTATATACTGCTGGTACAACTTGCTTACTTAAAAGTACAAATTGTTAACATATATAAACCTACTCATTACGTTTCTAAACATACTGTTCTCAGGTTGGCACTAGCGTGCCAACCATAATATACGCTAGTCATAACCCTAATTTTTTTACAACAATGAGTCATAGCTGTGAAAAATTAGGGTTAATCTCTTTTTGTCCATGATCAACCAACCTCTTCGTCATTGTCTACTAATCTAACAATAAATAAAATTTTCATGCTTTTTTATTCTCATATTTGAACCATTTTGTTAATAAAAAGTTTGCGATGAAAGGAAAAAGCATGCCCAGTCTGAAGACAGTGAGACTTTGCTACAATATGCACGGAGTCCAATCAAAGTACGCCTAACAGCTAGCTACCCAGTAGTTGTAGTGAACTAAATCGTAAGAGTAATATTATCATCACCTGCTCAAATCAAGCCTAGAAATAAGCTTACTTGAAGATCTCGCTGGGAGAGGTAGGTTCGTCTGCATCCCGAGTGACAGTGCCGAGGCGCCCCGTACGTGCACAAGTAGACAGTGCCCAGCTTGCACGATTCCAAACGGCTCACATCGTCATGGCACCTAAACACAAACTGCTGCTGCATAGAGCGCAATAGAAGGGTCTATTCCTTTACTGGACTAAAGGATTGATTTCAATCGGACTATTAAAATGTAAAACATTAAGGTTTAAAAAAATGCCATTCCAAAAGCTCCAGATTCAAAACAGTTACATACTTTCAGCGTGCTAAAAGCTGGCAGGGGTCTGGGGGCGGGAGCTGCCATAAGCTGAGCAATTTTATATTTTTCACTTTCCAGAGATTATTTTACGTAACGATTAACATACATGGGCAAGGTGAAATTAGTTAGCCTACACCATCTTTTATAGTGCGGGGGAATCCTTCCGCTTGCAGACATACCATAAGGCGCTGCTTTTATGTAGGTCGTGGAATGGGTGGTTTTTATCTATGAACTATGATCACTAGCCAGCACTAGTCATGGCCATGAATGGCGCGGGGTGGGTTGGGGGGGGTTCCCCCCCCCCCAGAATGTTCGGAAGGTACCTAACGACGCCAAACTTGGTGGCTCACGAAGAGAAATTGATGGCTCATGAAGCAAAAATGGCTGTAAAAGTTGCTCCGAACCCCCCCCCCCCCCTCCCGGTGACTCACTCCCCCCCCCAAATTCATCAGCTCCCACGTACGGTCATATTATGTTGACTATGACTGGCTGCGTTTATACAAGTTTGCCCCGGACCATAGTCTTCGACAGCACATTCACTCAAATAGCGTGATGGTTCGCACAGCTAGACTGGAGTGCCGCCATCAATTTCTTGCCCAACTCGTGATCCTCTATTGGAACGGTCTACCCGAAAGAGTGGTTAACAGCCGAAACCACTGCACGCTTCAAGCTACTACTCCACGATTCGCATTTGCTACTCCTGGGGCGTGTTGCTCAACTTTACAAGTCTTTATTGCATTTGCAACAATTGTAAGTGCAAAATCTGGTGATTCGTAATGAAATTTATATGATCTGTGAGGCCCCATCTGGGACTCTTTTGCTGCTATTTGGACTTTTTTCTAGTTTGGTGCGGTGAGCGACCGATAACAAGCCGACATAAAACAAGTAGACTTGCTATTTCAAAACGAGTTCCGGGCTGGGCTGGGACCCAGTAAAATACTCGTTTAGTCCGACTCCGACATGTTATTCATAAACCCCTGACTAAAAAAATTTAGTCCGTTTTATGGATTTGCAGATCAGCGGTCTACGTCTAACCACCTTGAGCCCAAAGGTAGCTAGGCTGAATGCCGAATGTCTTATATATACAATTCAACCTGCATAAGATAAAATTCTACTTTATGTATATATAGCATGGAATTCAGTGTTTTTCTACAGTTTTACTTACTTATTATTATTTATTTATTTATTTAGTAATATTATTTATTTATTCTACAGTTTTATCTACAAACTTTATGTGTGCAGCCGGCCATGATTAGCCAAAAACAAAGAACACCAGCAGAAACATTGACAATACATGCCATAGAAAACCCTTTTACGTTGTTAATGAAAGGCTACGCGCATCAATCTTGAACGCTTTTAAAAACTTTGACCTGTCAACCTGTCACTAACCTTGGACATTTTTTTGTATGCTCCTGAGATTTTTCAGCGCAATCATAGCAAAACACATGTTTGCAAGGAATCTAAAAAAACATGAAAAACGCAAAAGCTAGTATAACCCAATTTGATTTTTAGGTCGAATGTAGTCAACTAGAGGGAGACGTATCGCCATTCGTGAATCCTTTCAGGCGGGGCAGCAAAGACCGAAGTAGGGACCTTACTGTAAAATTTCAGTAGGAAACAATTTGTGGGGCCGCGGGGGATGCTCTTACGCCCCCCCCTCCCCCCCCCCCCCCAATGATTCTCCGTTGTATATAAACGTACCATGCGTCCATAAATTAAAATTGGTCGATCACAGATTTCGCAAGAATGGATCATGGGGTCCACAACTTTCTCGCCAATCATATTAATCTAAACACAGTGTATATATTATAGTATAACGAAGTAAGCAAAAAAAAGTTATATATTACATATGTTAGGGTCTAGGAATCGACACGGATCATACATGGGCAAGACCCGGGATTCACCCGGGATTTTCCCGGGTGGACCGCGCGACCGCGCAGCGGTCAGAGTTGGACCGCGCAGCCCGAGCGGAGCGAGGGCTGCTCTGAGTAACTATAAGGACCGCGCACATAACGGACGTGAGAGTTGACTGCGCAGTCTAACTGTAGATTGATTGCGCAGTAGATCTCGCAATCCTAATGACTGCGCAGTCTAACTCTAGATTGATTGCGCAGTCCAATTAGTCTGCTCAGTCTAACTATTAATTGACTGCGCAATCCTAATGACTGCGCAGTCTAATTCTAGATTGATTGCGCAGTCAAAATAGAGTTAAACTGCGCAGTCAGTAAGATTGCATGACCAATTAATAGTTGGACTGCGCAGTCCAAATAGTCTGCGCAGTGCGCAGGCGCAGTCAAACCAGAGTTAGACTGCGCACTGCGCAGTCAGTAGTATTGCGCAGCCAATAAGAGTTGGACCGCGCAGTCCAAAACTACAAATAGTCCGCGCAGTCCAACTCTTACTTGACTGCGCATTCCTAATGACTGCGCAGTCTAACTCTAGATTGATAATTGCGCGGTACCCCTTTTGGTTTTTATTACCCGGTCGAGGCCGAAAAAAATTTCCGATACGTCTCTAATTGACCAAATTTGGCTTAAAAAGCAAAAATTCTCAATATTTTTCTGGGGACTGCGCCCCCTTACCCCTGCAACTCTATGGCTTATTATTCCTTGTTATCATCTTGCATCAAAGCGTAATGTATGTATGCACAAGTACATCATGCTGTGTTCATGTGTAATACAATGTCTGATGTAAAGTTGCCATTTATTGTTATAATTTTCTGGTCGGAAAAAATTTCTAATACGTCTCCAGTTGACCAAATTCGGCCTAAAAATAAAAAAAAATCTCCGATCTTCTTCTGGGGGTTGCCGCCCCCAGACCTCTGCAACTCGGGCTTACTATTCGTTGTTATTAGTTTTCATCAACATCAAAGCTTATGCATTTCTACAAGAGTACATTATGATGAATTTACTTGTGGAATATATATATATATACTGTCCGATGTGACGTTCCCATCTTTTGTTTTTACTTTCGGAAAAATTTTGATACGTCTCCAGTTAACCAAATTCGGCCTAAAAATTGAAAAAAATTCCATTTTTTCTGGGGGCAGTTGCCCCCAGACCCCTGCAGCCTGTGACCCAGTGATCTTGGGTTGTGAATGTGAATTTATTGAATTTAAATGTTAAAATTACTAAAAAGGGCATTTTAACCGATCACAAAAACTCACCAAGTCGTTCCCCCTGAAACGTTTCTGGCTGGGCCACTGACAGTGAATTTATTTAAATTAAATGACTACTAACATTTTGCAATGGACTTTTTCGCCTGGGGTGAAGGGACCGCGCAAGAATTTGTTAATTTTCCCGGGTTCATTTTAACCACCTTGCCCATGTATGACACGGATCCCAATTTTCTGCCGGACAGTGGTGTATTTAGGGGGGCAGGGTGCACACAATATGTATGAGGGGGGATGGAGGAGGCAAATCCCCAACTCAAATCGAGGGGCCGGGAAGAGGGTCTTCGAAATTCGGGCAAAAATTTGGTAAAAATGCCACTTTTTTGATAAATTTTACAAAATTTACTGTATTTTTGGTCGATTAGGGGGGAAGGGTCCCCGAAATTTGGCCGGAGAGGCCACCCCCCCAAAATTTTGATCCCGTTACATGTATAGCTGGGTGTCCTGCAGCCGCCCCTTTGTAAAATCCTGGATACGCCACTGCTGCCGGATCCGGATCGAAAATCCAAAATCGAACAAACGCTGAAAATTCTTGAACAACTCACTGGCATATCCCACGACAAAGGTTGACCGCGGTGCAATGGCTCAGGGACGGAGCTAAACGAATGCATAGCTCCAAATACTTCGAAAGATTCCGCCATCGATCAGGTCGGCAAAATGGGGATATAACTAAAACAACACCAGCACTTTTAATTTGTAAATGATATATACCTAAATGTAAAATAAATGCAAAAGGACGAAATGTGGGCGACAATCGCTTGCTTCTGGCAGCTGCCGTACCATACATGAGCGTGGGGGAGGGTTTGGGGGGTGGGTTTTGGTTTCACCCCCCCCCCCCCCCAAGAAGGCATTCTCACCCCCCAGACAGGTCCGTCAGCCCCCCCTCCCCCCAAAACGTTTTGAAGGTAGCTCACGAAGCAAAAATTAGTGACTCACGAAGCGAAATTGGTGGCTCACGAAGCAAAAATACAAAAATAGCCGGAAGTTTCTCCGCACCCCCCCCCCCCAGAATTCGGTAGCTGCCCACGTATGTACCATACCACCAGGGTTGGCAAGTCTCGGGTTTGCGACCGAGACCGAGACCAGGCTACCGAGACCACCCAAACGAGACCTACGAGACCGAGACCAGCCCTTGGAGGACCTTTTTTTCAAGTTTCAATTTCAAAATTTTTTGAGATACTTTGAATTATGAAAAATTTGTAATTAAATTACAAAAAAAATGACCCTTAGGTTATGAGGTATGAGTGTATGACTTGCGAAGTTGCGAGAAACTCAACATTATCAAAAAAATCTTCGTAACTTTAGTAAGCTTTGAAAACTTTAAGTCTCATCTGAAATACCGAGACCACCCTATGGCAGGTCTCGGTTTTTCTACCGAGACCGAGACCGAGACCGAGACCAGCCTAGTCTCGGGTTTTTTACGAGACCGAGACCGAGACCGAGACTGTCAACCCTGCATACCACCCATTCCTATTCATTTGAGCAATTAAGGTGGCGCTCCAGAAATATGACTTTTCTAAAAACGGCAATCTGGAACCAATATGTGCGACAGCAGGTCCAGGTTCGGCGGGGAGGAAAAATTATTTGTGTCTATAAATCGCTTCCTGGTTCCTACCCCATCTTTTAATAAAAATATACATAAAACCCCCATCGTCAGCCAAGCCCCCGATCTGATCTCTAGGCCCCAAAATAGCTATCGCCCCTTTTAATAAAAATCTAGAGTGAAATTATTGGTGTTAAAACCCTTAGGGATGGAATAAGTCGGGAAAACGCACTTTTTCGCCAAATGATGCGCCCAGTGGGAGCCAAAATTCAACGCTCTTTCGAATAGGTTAGGTTAGAAGTTTGTAGTAAGTACTGTAGTAAGCTTTAGCTGGAAATCAAAGTTTGTCCAAAAATTAAACTGTACATAAAGTTTTTTGCGCAAAATTGGATTTGGGCAAAACTACTGCGTAAAATAAAAACTTGCTGCCACCATTGAAAGAGTACCTTCTAAGCTGCTTAAAAATTTGGAAAACGGTTCAGGCTTTGAAAATTTACGAAACTTTTGCTGAAGGTACCAGGACCACGGTGATTGAAGAAGCGTTACAGCACAAGTACGGTTCAGTACAAATTTCGGGATATAGCTGCGAAGTTTTTTTAAATATGGCACTGGTTAGGGTTTTTTAGTGCGATCAAGTAATTTTTGATGCTTAGCAGGCTTTTCCTTCAAATTAAGCCTCGGGCTTAGGCTTAGTGCTTAGGCTTAGCGCTTCGACTCAGACCTCAGGCTTAGTGCTTAGGCTGAGGTTTAGTGTTTGTGACTGGCCGCGTAAGCCGACGGCCGGCTCCGGCCGGCCACCGGTCTGGCGGAAAAGTTCGGCCGGCCGGCCGGCCGCAGTGCCGTATTTAGAGGGGGTGTGCTGCAGCCCCACAGGAATATTATTTCTAGAAAAAAACCAAAAATATATACAGAAAAACTAGAAAAAATTATCTAGTTTTTTATAATATTTCCTGACAAATATCTAGTTTTTCTGGTTTTTTTCGGGTTTTTTCTAACTTTTTTCTGGTTTTTTTCTAACTGCCAGTCTCAGCCAGTTTTTTTCTACTTTTTTCTGTTTTTTTTTTCTGACCGTATACAGTATGTTTTCTAGCTTTTTTCTGGTTTTTTCCAGCTGTTTTCTACGTTTTTTCTGGCTTTTTTCTAATTTTTTACCAACCCTTTCTTGGACATTTTCATCAATGTTTTCACAGTGTTCCCTGACGATCTCCCTCATTGTTCAGCCACGTTAAGGGGGCGCTCCGGGAATCAAGGATTTGGGCCGTATTTTTTAAAAACAGCCAAAATGACCTATATATTATTCTTGAAGAAAAGTTGCCCAAAATACTATTTCTGATGTTTTGACGCGCATATCACAGGAAAACCAGGAATCTGAATTTTCTGTAAAATTTGTTCGGTTATATACGGATTTTTCAGATGTTTTTTCCTGTCGGCCCACAGGCCGACAGGTCTTTACGCTGCTTTTCCCAGCGTACTTTACACGTGTTTTGACATTTTGATTAATGGCTGGTCTAAGTTTTGCTATTCTAGCCGGTCCATTTGTCAAATTTTGTTTTATTGGTTGTCAAGTTTGATTTGCTATACATGCGGCTATGTAATAATAGCTTTTTGTTTTCCGGCAATAATTAGTTCAAAAAGTATTTCAAAGTTGATTTTTTAATTTAAAGAAGCTTAAAAACAATGTTTGCAGTTTGATGTGCTAAATTAAAGTATTCCTATTTCGTAATCGTAACCATAATTTAGGCTAAGTTTCAAACGCGCGTTATATGTTATTTGAGCATCACCTTACAAGAATAAGTAACCGTTTACAATTGACAGCCAAGTTTTTCGCCAACAAGTGCAAACCGACGCACTTTTTTCTGTTTTACTGTTGATGCTTCATTGATATGAAAACAATTCAGTGAAAGCTAAAAACCAAAACGAGATCTCCAAATATATACTGGACTTCAGACGAATTAGTTGGAGAGTATTAAACGTAGCAACGAAAATTGTAAGGCGACAGGCATAAACTTTGTGGAAGTGATAAAGGCAGCTGAAAATTTTGCATAAGATTGCTGCTTGTTACCCTTTCCATTCAGAGACATTTTACAGACTTTCAGAGGAATTTCAGATAAATTTCAGAGAAGTTCAGGGGAAATTCAGAGAATTTCCCCCAGAATTCAGAGACTCTGAATTTTATCTGAAAAAATGTTACTGGCTTTTCAGATAAATTTCAGATACTTTTTACAAGAATTTCAGATAAAATTTACCTGATATTTACAGATGTGAAAAACATGTGAATTTTCTCTGAAACTCGTGTAAAAATTATCTGAAAACCCAGTAACATTTTTTCAGACAAAATTCAGTCTCTGAATTCGGGTTAAATGCAGTTGGGGGGGAAAAATAGTGGACCTATTTTTTTTGAGTAGAGCACCTTAGGGGAAGCATTTTTGCTACAAGAACCCCTATTTCATTTTTTGGATTTTCTGAGATACGACCCCCCGAAATCTGAACCCTCAGTGAGGGACGTTTTCGCAATTTTTTTCCGAAGTTCTTGTTTTTTTCGTTCTAATCGTGTCTAAATGGTGTCAAATTATTGTTTACAATTTTTTAGAGTTAAAACGAAGGCTCTTTGACCGGGTTCCTGCCGAAAAATTAGCCAAATTCGCCAGAAACGTCCAACTTTTGACCAAACTTGGCCTTAATTTAGGCTTGGAATTAGGCTTAGGGCTTAGGCTTAGGCTTAGTGTCAGGCTTAGGCTTAGGCTTAGGTTCAGGCTTAGGCTTAGGCTCAGGCTTAGGCGATAAAAAATCGAAATTTTAAGAAAAAAACCTGCCAGCTTAGCCTAGAGAATCCTGCCAACTAAGCCTAGACGATGCCTTAAAACATCATAACGCACTCAAAACTATCCAAAAACAAAGATTACAGCCATTTTTGGCTTCAAACTTTGGCCTACGTTCACTTCCAAAAACACTGAAAATGCAATTTTCAAGGGGTCATAGCTCAGAAAATCCAAATTTGTGGATAGGGGTTCTATTACAAAAAATGCTTCCCTCAAGGTGCTCTACTCCAAAAAATAGGTCCACTATTCCCCCCCCCCCCCCCAACTGCACTTGATCCCTGAATTCTGGGTGAAATTCTCTGAATTTACCCTGAACTTCTCTGAAATTTATCTGAATTTCCTTTGAAAGTCTGTAAAATGTCTCTGAATGGAAAGGGTAAAAAACATCTGAAAAATCCGTAACCGAAAATTTTACAGAAAATTCAGATTTCCTGGTTTTCCTGTGTATCTCCATAGCAAAAAATTTGGAAAAAATTGGACAATTTACTGTTTGGCCCGTATTCACATACTAAGTGTTATTCACAAACTAACGCTAAGCGTTTGCTAAGCGCTAAGCGCTTAAGTATGTTTAGCATGTTAAAAGGTCAAGTTTGTGAATAACACTTAGCACAGGAAGCCCAATTAGATGAAAAAATAACAATAAATTATACTCAAAATAACAAGAAAAATTTAGCAATATTTCACTGTAATTTCTACTAATTATCACTCAAAATTCAACAAAAGATCTGCTGCATTTCAGTAAAATATCGAAATTTTTTCAACAAAATATCAACAAAATTTATACAAAAATCTGAACCTATTTCAGCAAGATTTCAATAACATATCCAAGACTTTTCAACTAATTTTCAACTAAAAAACGAAATCTGAGTGCAACGTTCAACAAATTTTCAATCTTTTTATCATCATTTTTTCAACAAATTTGCATCAATTTAACGTTCTGCTATCAACAAAAAGTTTACATTTTTTCTGTAAAATTTCATCAATTTATCATTAATTTTTCAACAAATTTTCATCAATTTAACGTTCTGCTATCAATAGTAAGTTTAACTTTTTCAGTTAAATTTCGTCAATTTATCATCATTTTTTCAACAAGTTTTCATCAATTTAACATTCTTCTATCAACAGTAAGTTTACATTTTTTTCTTTAAAATTTCGTCCTATTAATCATTATTTTTTCATAAATTTTCATCAATTTAACATTCGGCTATTAACAGTAAGTTTACATTTTTTTAGTAAAATTTCATCAATTTTTTGTTAATTTTTCAACAAATTTGGTTCAAGAGCAGCTGGGGTGGGGAATAGTGGAGTGGATCTATTTTTGGAGAAGAGCACCTTGAGCGAAGCATTTTTTAAAATAGAACCACTATGCACAAATTTGGACTTTCTGAGCTATCAAGCTATGACCCCTTGAAAATCGTATTTTCAGTGTTTTTGGAAGTGAACTTCAACTTAGGCCAAAGTCTGAAGCCAAAAATGGCTATAATATTTGGTTATTAGGGTTATTAGGCTCTATTATTTGGTTCACAGGGATAGCTGTGAGTGCGTAATGATGGGTCAGACCGAAGCGGGGGGGGGGAATTATTTTGATTCTAATTCGCTTCCTACCCCATCTTTTAATAAAAATATGAAACCCCCATCGTCAGCCATGCCCCCAATCTGATCTCTAACCCCCAAAATTTTGTCTCGGCTAAGCTGAAAGGATTCTTTAGGCTAAGCTGGCAGGATGTTTCCTGAAAATTTTTATTTTTTAGACGTATTTTAGACGTATTAAAAGACGGGGATTTTAGACGTATTAAAAACTATGTCAACTTTCAGCCCCAACAGGTAATCGTATGATTCAGAACTGTGGCGCAAACTTTTTGTAAAAAACATGAATTTTGGAAAGGACAAATTTTTTTTAAACGCTTGTCCTAAAAAGATAAGCAACGGATGACTTTCAAAACACACACTTAATGATGGCAAAACTTGGGTCTCCTTAATGCAAAAAACCGCTTGCGATTTGAATTTGTAAACGCCGAGCTATGGCTTTCCAAAAAACACCTAAAAACGCAATTACCCCCTTAAACACGTTTAGAACGGAAAAAGCACGAGTTTCCGAAAAAAATTGCGAAAACTGTCCCTCACTGAGGGTTCAAATTTCGGGGGTCGTATTTCAGGAAATCCAAAAAACGAAAAAGGGGTTCTTCATGCAAAAATGCGGCGTGTCTACACGAGGCCGAATCGTCACGAGGCCGAATCGTCGCCAGGCCGAATCGCCATTTTTAAACGTATGCTTAATTTAGGCTTGGGCTTAGGCTTAGGTTCAGGCTTAGGCTTAGACTCAGCCTTAGGTTTAGGTCAGAAGATAGAAATTTTTAGGAAAATTTCTGATAGCTAAGCCTAAATGTTGCCATAAAATAATAAAGGCGATTCGGCCTGGCGACGATTCGGCCTCGTGACGATTCGGCCTTGTGCAACATTTTCGGCCTGGCGACGATTCTGCCTCGTGTTATACGACCAAAAATGCTTCCCCCAAGGTGCTCTACTAAAAGAAATAGGTCCACTATTCCCCCCAACTGCATCTAACCTGATACTTCATTGAATTTTTTTGACAAAACAATGAAAGCACAGATGAAACATTGTTCAGTTACGACACTTTTTGGTCGTAAATTGGAAAAACTGTTGAAATATTGTTGAAATTTCGAGTGAAATTTTAGTGAAAAATGAACGAAATTTTGTTAAAATTTTACTAACAATTTTGTTAAACTTGTGACGAAATTTTGTTGAGAAATGAATGAAATTTTGTTGAAATTTTACTGAAAATTTTGTTGAAATTGTGATGAAAGGTTGTTGAAAAATGAATGAACTTTTGTTGAAATTTTACTAAAAATTTTGTTGAAATTGTGACAAAAGTTTGTTGAAAAATTATTGAAATTACGTTGAATTTTAGTAGAAATTTCATGGAAAAATAACAGAAATTTTTCAAAAAATTGTTGAAAATTTGTTGACATTTTGTTGAAAAATAAATGAAATTTTGTTGAAATTTTACTGAAAATTTTGTTGAAAATGTGACGAAATTTTGTTGAAAATATAGTGAAATTACGTTGAATTTTAGTAGAATTTTCATCGAAATATCAGGGGTGTTGCGGCCCTTTTTCAAAAAAATAGGAAATAAAATAGGAATTTTCCACAGAAAAATAGGAAAAAAATAGGAATTTCTGAGCAAAAAATAGGAAAAAATAGGAATTTTTTGTAAACTTTTTATTACAAATATTGTACTGTGTAACAGTAAACTGCCGTTTATTCGTCAAAACACAGGCGTCAGTGGCGTAAAAAATTTCGGAAAGGGGGGAATGACTTTTCGATTTTTTTTTGAAATGTGTAATGCAAAAAACTTCACATATTAGCATCGTTCAAAACCAATGCTACTTTTTTTACTATATCGGCATCGAGAGTAAAATTGGAGCTCAAAACACCGAAAATTACAAACTGGTGGGCGGACAAGGGACCAGAAGCCAATGGCGTAGACAGAAAAAAATTTCGGGGGGAATAATCCCTTCGATTTTTGAAACGTGTTGCAAATGAAATTCACTTGACTGCAAATACCACACAATGTACATAATTGTTAACACATTTAGGTACACCGCCAAAATTTGGTAATTTAGGTAAATTTCATTACAATGCAGATTTTTTAAATTTTGGCCGAAATTTTTCTGTCGGTAGATCACGATAGCTAGCAATATTGCTGCAGCGCAACGGTACTGTAAAGCCACAATCTAATTTTGACGAACGAAAAATTAAAATGACGACAGAAGTTTAAAACTGACGCCAGAATGATGAAATCCTATTTTGAAAAAACTCTGATGGAGACGCATCGAAAATTTGCAGACGAAAATGAAAACTAAAGAGTGATCGTCATAATTAGACAGTGCAGTAGACAAGTAAATGCAGAATAAGATACACTCGTGCACACATGCAATGGCTTTGATGAAAGATAATAGCAAGGAATGGCAAGCCACAATGCTGTAGGGGTCTGGGAACGTCTGTCCCCAGGAAACAATTGGAGAATTTTTCATTTTTAGGCCAAATTTGGTCAACTGGTGACGTATCAGAAATTTAAGACCTAAAAACCGAAGGGGGGACCTTTTGGAGCGGTGACCAGAATTTGATCAAATTTTCAAATTTGGTAAGAAAAAATTCAAAATCGTGAGCATTTGCCCAGTATGTTGCCCGAAAAAACCTGCTTCTATTGAAAATTTGAAAAAATAGGAAAAAAAAGGAATTTTTCTCAAAAAATAGGAAAAAATAGGAGGGGGTCGAAAAAATAGGAAAAAATAGGAAAAATAGGAGCCGCAACACCCCTGAAATATAACAGAAATGTTGCAAAAAAATTGTTGAAAATTTGTTGAATTTTTGTTGAAAAATAAATGAAATACAAAAGAAAATTTTTTCAAAAATATTTCAACAAAATATCATCAACTTTTCGCCGCATTGGGTTTCCTGTGTAGCGCTTATAAGTGTAAACACTTAGTTTAAGGGGGCGCTCCGGGAATCAAGGATTTGGGCCGTATTTTTTAAAAACAGCCGAAATGACCTATCATTCTTGAAGGAATGTTGCCCAAAATACTATTTCTGATGTTTTGTCGTGCATATCTCCAAAGCAAAAAATTTGAAAAAAATTGGACAATTTATCCGACTTTTACACAAATTCAGCAGACAGCAAGTAAGCCAGTGCACCAACGCTTTTAGAGATTTTCCAAACAGACGATACGTAGATTTTATTAGTCGTAATGAAAAATTAAAACAATTTTATTGCGTTCTGTGCAAAAAATCGCACAAGAAATCATTTTCAGAAGCAGCAGACTCAAATATTGGCTATGTGAATACAAAACCAATTTTTCGGCATTCGATTATAAAATGCTGGTTAGATATTTTTCTACAAACTTTTACACAATTATAGCATATTTAGGCTCTGCAAAGTTGAACAATTTTTTAGTTTTTTAAGATAAAGCTTAGAAATTTTTTAATATGAATTTTATTGCTCAGACTTCGACTTCGAAAACACATAATGACATTTTTTATCCAAACCCGACATAAATGTGAAAAACCAAAATAATGTTCAACTAGAGAAGCACATAAGCTACATTTTGGTATATAAAGTGGACTATGCGCAGTGTATGAGCAGAGTTATCGTTTGCCGAAAATTCACTCACGTTTGATGCTGTGGGAGTCACGTGACATGATCACGTGATTTGAAATTTTGCCTCCTGTGTTCTTTTGTGCCATACCACATATATGTATGGTAAAGTTTGGTATTTGCCAACTTTTTTGCCAATTTTCGATGTAACCCCCGATTCCCGGAGCGCCGCCTTAAGGTGGTACTAACGAATGTGCAGTAGTTTTTACATTTTTGAAAAAAATTAGTTGATTCAAACTGTATTTTTTGAATATAAAGTATGTCAAAAGTTGATTCATATACGCAAAGTGGCAAATGAAGTTAGCAGGATCATGTGAAAAATTTTTAGGAGCAAGCCAAGCCAACAAGCCAAACTACACAACAGGAGAATGGAAATTTGACAGTTTTGGCCACTTTTCTAAGCGCATGCGCAGCGCATAAATACAAAAATGAACATGAATAAACTTTTGCAAATTTTCTAGACCCAAAATGAAAATTTTTTAAATTGCTTATATTCTTGCCCAGATATAGAACTCGAAAATTGAGTGTGAATAGACACTTTTTACTTTGAAACCGTATATTTCATTTAATAATTGACAAATCATAAATTCGTGCATTTTGGGTCTAGATAATTCACTTTTAAATATTTTTGCCATTTTCGAATGTTTTTGTTATTTAAACTCTTCAAAAAGTGGCCAGATTTGAAACTGCTCAAAAAAGCCAAATCGGTCTGCTTTTAACAGATGCCATACAAATCATCTTTACAGTTGTACAACAAAACTTTACTTAAATGTATAAGAAAAGTAGCGCTTTCTGACGATATAAAGAATATGCTCTAAAGTCAATTAATTATTGAATACTAGCCTGTTGAAAAACACTGCACATTCGTTAGTACCACCTTAAGGTGGTACTAACGAATGTGCAGTGGTTTTTAAATTTTTGAAAAAAAAATAGTTGATTCAAACTGTATTTTTGAATATAAAGTCTGTCAAAAGTTGATTCATATACACAAAGTGGCAAATGAAGTTAGCGGCATCATGTGAAAAATTTTTAGGAGCAAGCCAAGCCAACAAGCCAAACTACACAACAGGAAAATGGAAATTTGACAGTTTTGGCCACTTTTCTAAGCGCATGCGCAGCGCATAAATACAAAAATGAACATGAATAAACTTTTGCAAATTTTCTAGACCCAAAATGAAAATTTTTTAAATTGCTTATATTCTTGCCCAGATATAGAACTCGAAAATTGAGTGTGAATAGACACTTTTTACTTTAAAACCGTATATTTCATTTAATAATTGACAAATCATAAATTCGTGCATTTTGGGTCTAGATAATTCACTTTTAAATATTTTTGCCATTTTCGAATGTTTTTGTTATTTAAACTCTTCAAAAAGTGGCCAGATTTGAAAGTGCTCAAAAAAGCCAAATTGGTCTACTTTTAACACGTGCCATACAAATCATCTTTACAGTTGTACAATAAAATTTTACTTAAATGTAGAAGAAAAATAGCGCTTTCTAACGATATAAAGAATATGCTCCAAAGTTAATTAATTATTGAATACTAGCGTGTTGAAAAACACTGCACATTCGTTAGTACCACCTTAAGGGGGCGCTCCGGGAATCAAGGATTTGGGCCGTATTTTTTAAAAACAGCCAAAATAACCTATCATTCTTGAAGAAAAGTTGCCCAAAATACTATTTCTGATGTTTTGACGCGCATATCTCCATAGCAAAAAAGGGTTAAATGCAGTTGGGGGGAAAAATAGTGGACCTATTGTTTTGAGTAGAGCACCTTGGGGGAAGCATTTTTGCTTCAAGAACCCCTATTTCATTTTTTGTATTTTCTGAGATACGCGACCCCCGAAATCTGAACCCTCGGTGAGGGACGTTTTCGCAATTTTTTTCCGAAGCTCTTGTTTGTTCCGTTCTAATCGTGTCAAAATGGTGTCAGATTATTGGTTACAATTTTTTAGAATGAGAACAAAGGCTCTTTGACCGGGTCGGTTCCTGCCGCAAAATTGGCCAAATTCGCCAGAAACGTCCAATTTTGACAAAATTCAAACTTGGCCTTGATTTAGGCTTGGGCTTAGGCTTAGGGCTTAGGCTTAGTATGGGGCTTAGGCTTAGGCTTAGTATCAGGCTTAGGCTTATGTTCAGGCTTAGGCTTAGGCAATAAAATATCTAAATTTCCAGAAAAACTCCTGCCCGCTTAGCCTAGAGAATCCTGCCAAGCCTAGACAAAGCCTTAAAACATCATAACGCACTCAAAACTATCCAAAAACAAAGACTACAGCCATTTTTGGCTTCAAACTTTGGCCTACGTTCACTTCCAAAAACACTGAAAACGCAATTTTCAAGGGGTCATAGCTCAGAAAATTTAAATTTGTGGATAGAGGTTCTATTACAAAAAATGCTTCCCTCAAGATGCTCTACTCCAAAAAATAGGTCCACTATTTCTCCCACAGGAAAATTATTTCTAGAAAAAAACTAGAAAAAAAACCAGAAAAAAACTAGAAAAAATTATCTAGTTTTTTTCTGGTTTTTTTTCTAGTTTTTTTCTAATTCTTCCTGACGAATATCTGGTTTTTTTCTGGTTTTTTTCTGGTTTTTTTTAATTTTTTCTAACTTTTTTCTGACTTTTTTCTGGTTTTTTTCTAACTGCCAGTCTCACGATCTAGTTTTTTTCTTTTTTTCTGGTTTTTTTCTGACCCTATAGAGAATGTTTTCTAGCTTTTTTCTGGTTTTTTTTAACTTTTTTTCTGGTTTTTTTTTTAGTTTTTTTCCAGCTGTTTTCTACGTTTTTTCTGGCTTTTTTCTAGTTTTTTTTTGGTTTTTTTCTGATTTTTCACCAACCCTTTCTTGTACTTTCTCAATTTTTTCAGAGTGTTCCCTGATGATTTTCTTTATTGTTCAACCACGTTAATGCTCTTTATATACGTTTTCTGAAACGGAATTCTAGTTGTTTTTTGAGGGTGTCTAGTTGTTTTAAGAAGTGTTTCTAGTATGTATATGCTAGGTTTTTAATTTTTTTCCAGATTTTTTCTGTTTTTTTCTAGTTATTTTCTAACTTTTTTCTGGTTTTTTTCTAGTTATTTTCTAACTTTTTTCTGGTTTTTTTCTAGTCATTTTCTAGTTATTTTCCAACTTTTTTCTGGCCTTTATCTAATTATTTTCTAACTTTTTTCTGTTTTTTTTCTGGTTTTTTTCTAGTTATTTTCTAACTTTTTTCTATAGAGGTAGAAGTAGAAGTAAGTTTTTTCTATAGAAGTATAGAGGGAAGGTAACTTGTTTGAAAAATGCAAACGGCGTTGGCCAAAACGTTTTTTGTGAAAAGTTATGACAAGTCAAATATGTGGATAATTTTGTCACTTTGCAATTTTTCACATGCAAAATTTTGATATTTGATTAAGAATGCTACAAGACTCAAAACTGCACAAAAATTGGTGAGGTAAGTAAGTTTCAGATGCGCTCTCGACCTGACCTACATACTCAAAAAGGACCTATGTTTAAAGATTCGACCAGGAAGCACTAGGGTTTTTCCCCGCAAAAGCACAGGAAAACCAGGAAATCTTAATTTTCTGTAAAATTTTATCTGCTGTCAACCGGGGCTACTTTGACCAAGGGTCAACTATGACCAAGCTGTCAATTTTTTTCATTTAAAGAGAACTATTTCAAGAAAACTGCATGTTACGGCTATCTTCTATATGTCTACAAAAACTACATCATCTGGCGCACATTTTGGGACATTTTGTAGCCACTCAGCTAATACATAGCCTATGCTACGCTAGCCGAAAGTCAGGGCGTTTTCAATCCACATATTTTTTCGAAAACCTGACAAATTTCAATGGAGTCGTGTATCCAGTTATTATCT
>JASANF010002373.1:0-20905 GCA_030248245.1 Trissonchulus sp. WLG1_4 | reverse complement strand
AGCCCAGGTGTATGCGCAAAATCGTATGATCCGGATTTTTTGATATCAAGAGTACATAATAGCTTCTCACTCTATATCGAATAAGAGTGAGACACTCTCCAGCCTGCCTGTTTCTAGCACAGGCAGATGCGCTGGTTGTTATTCTCAGGCTACATGTTGACATTCTATGCAACATGTGACTGGCCAATCAGCGCGTAGATTCCCTGCGTAACACACTTTAGTATATAATCGCTGATGCGTTGATAAGCATTAAGATAGGGATAAAAGCTTAATAACTCATTATTTATTCATAGTCTGCTTGTAAAAACATTAAAAAAAGTTTGCAAATACCTTTGGGGATATTTTGGCGCACTTTCAGCGAAATTGATTGAGAAACTTTTGAGATATAAACTTTTCTGAATTTCTTCAAAGTTTCTCAATCAATTTCGCTGAAAGTTTGCCAAAATATCCCCAAAGCTATTTGCAAACCTTTTTTAATGTTTTTACAAGCAGACTATGAATAAATAATGAGTTATTAACCTTTATCCCTATCCCGTTTTATGATTGGAGCACGTGCCCAGGCGTCTGCCAATCAGAGAATAGAAGCTCGCTTCTGATTGGCCAGTCACATGTTGCATAGAATGTCAACATGTAGCCTAAAAACGACCAGCGCATCTGCCTGTGCTAGAACACAGGCAGGCTGGAGAGTGTCTCACTCTTCTTCTATATAGAATGAGACGCTATTATGTACTCTTGTTGATATGTACTTTCAATTCTAAAATCGAGGGCGAAATGTGAAAAAGTAGCCGTTTTTTTGGGCCCGCCAAATTTGAGTGATTTTACATTTGGCGTCAGCGCCACTGCTTAGGCCATGGGCAAAAATTTAAAAAAATGGATCACAGAGGTTGAGACTTGAGATATGACATTAGACTATTGAATCATGTAAAAATCAGCTTCGTCAGTATTAACAACAATTTCGAGTAAAGGAACGCTTTGTGAGCACAAAAAACTTTTTTTTGCGCCTATGATTTACACGTAAAAAAGAATTTTTGGGAGCCCCTAGTAAAAAATTGGCGAAAGCATTGGTTCCAGTTTGTTACATCTGCGATGTGCCTTCCCTGGGGCTACGATGTGTGCAAATTTGAAGCGAATCGGAGAACCTAAAATTTTTACTTATACAGGTAAGTCAGAACTAAGTACATAATGCACGCCAATCAATCCGGTGAGTTTAAATTAGTTCTGTTTCGTATTTTCAACTCGTTCAGTTCGATATCCATTCCTACACTTCGAAACAAAATGAGTCCAGTCAGTTAAATTCGGCAAAGAAATGGGCCCTTGGCATAGTATTTTTGCATGAATTTTACGTATAATTTTATACTGCAAAATTTTATATGCGCACCCACGTGACTACATAAGTTCATTTGACAGTTTTTTTGGGAGTCACTCCAAACTTTATATCGCTCGAAGAAATTGAGCAGAAATTAACTTAGCAACTTACTGAGCTAAGCAACTGTTCGCAATGTACTTACCATCGCCCTAACCTAACGCGTGTATGAGGCATACAGTACTTTAGCCACACATACTTCGCTTAATCGCCAACTGACCAATCACGGCGGCCCCGGACACACCAAACTATACCTACCTCATACAGCCATACCTCTGACCTTGAGCTTTTGAAAAAGCGGTCGGTGGCACACATGGGCGTGGGAGAGATTCTCCCCCTATATGGCAAGTTCAGCCCCCCCCCCGGAATGTTTGGAAGGTGGCTCACGAAGCAAAAATGGCGTCTCAAAAAAGAGGAAATGGACGAAAAAATTGCGCAGCACCCCCCCCCCATGAGTTCGCTACCTGCCCACGTATAGTCCGTGGTCAACGGTACCATTGTAGCTTAGTTCTAATTTTAGTATTAGTAGCTTGTTGTTACATTGAAAATTTAATTTTAAAATTCAAGTGACTATAAGAGTCTGACTTATGGGCAAGTGACTATTGCCTATGCTCATGGCCCCATGCTTGTCTCATCATAGTTGACCATAGCCAATGCTGTGCCAGAGAGAAATGAAATAGAAATGGCCACATATTGTATAAGGTTTTTTTAATAAACTTTTTGTTCAAAAATCGGTGTCTAGTCAACGAAAACGATGGCTCCCTGAGGAAAAACATATAGTCTCCGAAAAAGTATTCCTGCCTCTGGGCGAAGAAAACACAAGTGTGTAGACAATCTCGTCTGGCACATCCTACATAATATGAGCAACTAACCGCTGTTTACACGTTATTGCATACAAATTCTGGATTATTTCTGAAGAGCAAACTGTACAAATACAATTACGAATGTTCCATTTCATGATATACACAAGAAAAAGCAAATCAAACTAATAGCAACATCTAAGTGACAAGTGTTTACTTCTGATTAATAATATAACTAAAAATATAAAATTTATTCGTCAAAGAATCATTCATTTATAAAACTAGATTGGTACAAAAATCACAGATCATAAAAACATATTAGCCAATAAAACCATATTAGCCAATCATTATATATACATACCAATATATATGGTTTAAAAATCAAACAAATCAAGCAAACAGTTGTTAAAGTAGAAATAGGTTGTCGCAAATAAAAATAGAAGCCCACTCAATTAAACAGACTGCATGAACTATTATATAGTCCGAAGTTTGTGAGTGAATTTCAGACTACTGACTAGAAAGGTTAAATATCTCTGCTTAATTTTAGTTCGAACCATATCAACATCCTTTGCTAACACCGGACAAAAAATTAGGTGCCGCTCAGGCTTAACATACGCAAGCGCAGTGAAGTAAAGCGTACAATAAACTGCATATGACCAATGTTTTCACATATTTTTTATGCGATGCTATGCTAACCAAAACAGTGGCAGAGGAAACCAAAAGTGAATGAGCCCCCGTTTTGCCCCAGAAAAATTAAACCAAATCAATGTAGTTTAGTCGGATACTATAATAGAGTAATGGGACCTAAGAAACCGTTAACGTTAACCACGAGCATCTTTAGCACACAGCATGAGTAATGTGACTAGCCACTGCTTATCAGTATATACTTGTATGAAGACACAGACAAAACTAACTTTTAAAAATCATACCAAGCAAAAATTCCGTTTGTCTATTGCAAAACCGTTTGTACACAGGAAAATGATACATGATACAAAAATTTAGTCTTATGATCAAATAAGCCACCCAATCCCAGAAAGACATTTTTGGCACAGGAAGACCCATGTGTGGAAAAATGAAGGCAAAAATGGCTTCTCGTCTATTAATCCACGATAATTTTTGCAGCCCAGCAGCGAAATCCGTTGAAAGTTGCTCAAATACATCACTTCTAGTCATCAACCCGGGAACGACAATAGTTTGCTGTATTTCCCGGCAAATTTGACGAGCGGCAGTCAAGCCACGAGTACAAACATTAAACTGATCTGAAATTCCCATACAGTGTCCAATCAGACGCCAGAAATAAACATAAGCTTCCAGCTTTTCCACACAGCTGTCGACGGCCAATTCTTGGGGATGCAACAGCACTGGACCAATGAACCCACTCTGAACCAGGGCCAAATCGTACTGGCTGAAATGACGGTGTTTGGTGCAATCACGATTCAATGTCTGCTGAGTTCCCTCGTGAAGCTGACGAACTTTCTGAAGTATAAAATACTGAAAAATCACATCAAATTGTCAGGTAAATGTAGGATTGCACACAATCTCTATCAGACAAAAAAGCTCTTCTCTTGACATTGGGTTCTCGTAAAACCAAATTAAGTTTATCACAATAAGATTCAGATTTATGTTTCGTAATTTTTTGGGATTTTTGGGCATGATTTTATAACCATCAGGGCAGGGGCATTTAGCGTCGAGAAATTAATTTTTCGCAGCAAGTATCATATGATTATATACGTGACTTGTTATAAGAATAAGTCGCGACTGAGACGAATGTCTACCAATTTGATAATTGACTATATAAAAATATAACATTATTGTAACAAAATTAACGCAAAACAAAAAAATTAGCATAATCTATGATATTATATTCTTACAATAAGCGATTGATTAGCCACAGATCCAGCCTCAAACAAATCCGTGGTCTGCCATTTAATCAAGTGATGTAGGGTGGACAAGTAACGCTTCAGAGACGCCTCCGCCCCCACAGACTGACTAGTGAACACTAAAGCCTCCGTCAGGCTCTCCACTGTAAAGCCGACAAGCAGAGAGGAAATATAACCAAAAAGAACAGATATTAGGTTGTCACGGAAAAATTGCTGGCCAAGAATACACAAATCAGCATCGTACCAAATAGGAGGTCTCAAAAGCTCCACTTCTGACGATATTTGCATAAATTGGCCTTGCCCTGCCTCAAGATCTTGCAAAGTTTCTGGCCCCCAATATTTGTTTGCCATTTTTTAGTCAAGTTATACGTGACATCAACGTTTCAGAGTATATTAGTTAGATCCTTAAATGTAATATATATTCACAAAAATATACAAACAGACAGCCAGATCGCCAGAACTATAGCCGACTGCGTATGCGATGGGTCGCGGGTTCATCCCAGTAAGGCACATTGATAGGACTGAACGCTATTATTTCGAGCCGATGCAATATGTGCTCAGCACTTCCCCGTAGACAGCGCACACACATACGAGTTGGTGAATTCAGGCGGGCGTAAACTATTCGATTTTGACTGTTTTCATTTGAGCCTTGAATGGGATCGTAATGCGGAGATGACACAGTAGCAGGTTTCCCTCGCATCCCAGCTGAAACAAAACATTTGTTAAGCAAAGAGTAGTCAGGTTTTCAAAGTGGGGGGTCTAGTCCAACAAAACTCTGAAACGTATATACTTTATCACAATAGGAGACGGTTTCAGGGAGGTTCGACTAAGTTTTTTTGGCCAAATTTTCACTTTTGTCTCCGATTCGCTTCAAATTCACACGAGTGGAAGACCTTTGTGTAGTATAGCAGGCGGGGAAAAACCCGCATTTTCATATTTTGTCATGTAGCTCATGTCATAGGCCTGGGCCTAACCTTGCTCTAAATGCTGGGACCGGTTTCATTCCGCTATCTCTTATATATAGTCAGATGGGGTAAAAAAATACAAAATATGAGTACAAGGTTTTTTTGCTTTCCTGGATTAAGTTTCTCGGGCAAACGTTTTTGCAACAATACCTCGCGGAGTTTCTCTACAAAATCACATATTAACCTTTTTTCTCTGCATTACTAATTTTATATAATTCGAAAAATAAACGTATTTTTTTACCCCCATTTTGGAGGAAAAAAATACGGTCGCGGGGAAAAAAATACGGGCCGATTCTGACCCATCCAAGAAACTCAGGCCAAAATGCTTCTACAGTTATGAAACTCAACTCAGACTTACTCAATTTTTTAATTAAACTCGCACATAAAAAGAAAGGCCACTGAAATTGAAGCCCCAATAACACCACGACTACTTTTTACACTACACTCTTTTTTGAATTTTTTTTTCAAAAATTTTTCCGTCTACGTATTCTTTCGTTGCGGTAAACTGAATCATTTGCCGTAAAGATTGTACCGCGGACGTCGAAATTGGTGGCGACGCCCTGCTTGATAGTTTTTGCATACTGAATTATAGACTTAAATTAGTTAAAATTTCCTTCATTGCTGTCAATATTCATATCGTGTTGTACCAGAAATTGTTCCCAGATTATGTATTTTAAAGAGTGAATAACCACTATCATCATCAGCTTCGCAACTTAGGCATCTGTGCGTCTGCATGTGTATTTAATATGTAGCTGGGTTAATCATTTGAACACCCTTGTGTAGCTGGAACCGCTCTGCTAGCAGTCGGTGGTCGTAGTACACTTGGCAGCCGTAGCACCTTCCTGTGCTTACTTTTATCCGCAAAGGAATTTGTTTTGGTTTGAAAACACGACATAATAGCAAAAAGTGCCCGTATTTTTTTCCCCACAAATCGACCAAAAATGGGGGGTAAAAAAATATGGCTCCCGTACGCGCCAACCAGTACCAATAGAGAAGAAGCATTCATAGTTTGAAAGAAGGGTAGCTGACTATGCCATATGTGCAGTTGGTGCCGAAAAACAACTAGACTCCGTGACAAGAGAAGCTTGTCAAAATTTTGTTGACCCTTGTAAAATGAGACATGTTTTGGGTGCATGATTTTGTCAGGTTCATATTGTAAGCTAAACACAGATAATTACTAGGTAATATGTTAATGTAATGCAGTAGTAGTAGTGCTCCCTTTGTATGTATTCAACAGGCATGTATATACCTGTTGGAGTTTTTCTTGGAGGGGGGTGTATTTTTTATACCCCATGTTTCCGATCGTATTTTTTTTACCCCCTCTGACTATATAGTTTTTTGGCGGGAAGCCAAAAACTTGCCGGGGAAAAAAACCCATGTGGTAGGAAAAACCCATGTGGGGGAAAACACCCACCCCATAAATCACCCGAAACGTGTGTTAGCGGCAGTTTTTCAACACTATGGCACGTATTCGGAGTAGTAGAGGCCCCTGATGCCAAAACTGTACGCAGATTTGCTATGGGGCCTCGCCCGTCGCAGCCCATTATAAAATTTTGAATTTTCGAGTTTGAAAACAACTAAAAAGTTGCAATTACGCTGCAAATGCATGCTAAATCTGCACTTTATGGCTACTTTTTAACCCATCAACCCTCCGGGTTAAATGCAGTTGGGGGGAAAATAGTGGACCTATTTTTTGAGTAGAGCACCTTTGGGGAAGCATTTTTGCTTCAAGAACCCCTATTTCATTTTTTGGATTTTCTGAAGTTTTGAATTTAAATTTTCGCAATTTTTTTCCGAAGCCCTTGTTTATTCCGGTTTAATCGTGTCTAAATGGTGTCAGATTATTGTTTACAATTTTTTAGAATCAAACTGGGTTTTTTTTTTCGCCAGGAAATCTTAGCAAAGTGGCTAAAAGGTTCGAACATTTCTTAGCCAATTCTAAAATTTTTTAGCTACGTTTTTAAAGCATTTATTTAGCTTCAATTCACTTCAATTAGAATATTTTCACAAGTGACTTAAGCAGTGTCATACACTCATACCCGCAAAAAAATTTCGGAGGGGAAAGACTTGGAAAGAATGGTTTAAAATGCACTTTTTGCAATTTTAACTCAAAAACTTGCATTGCAAATGCAAGACCATTAAGCCACAGAGTCAGTGGCGTAGCCAGAAAAAAATTTCGGGGGGTGAATGACTTTTCTGTTTTTTAAAATGTGCTAAAATGCACTTAACGCAATTTCGCAAAAAACACATTAGCATATTTTGTTCAGAAACAACGCTAATTTTTTGACCAGAGGGCACTGAAAGTAAAACTGGATCTCAAAACACCGAAAACTACAAAACTGCTGGACCGACAAGGGTTCAGAAGCTAGCAAATTTGAAAACTTTAAGAAGACTTTTGACTTTTCGAGTCGCAAATTCACCAAAAATGCCATTGCTACGATAAAACAGCTAAAAGGATACATCAAACAGTGTCTTAAGCAATTAAATAGCATGCAATGCAGCCATATACACATGCACACGCTTTATAGGAACACAAAAGCAGGAAACATTGAGCCACAAGGTTGCAGGGGTCTGAAGCGGCAGCTCCCAGAAGAAAAATTGGGAAAATTTTTGATTTTTAGGTCAAATTTGGTCAATTGGAGACGTATCGGAAATTTTTTCCGGCCGGACCATTAAAACCAAAGGAGGGACCCTTGTGTAAAATTTCAGTCGGAAAAAATTTCGGGGGGGGGGAATTCCCCCCATTCCCGCGCCCCCCTGGCTACGCCCCTGCACAGAGTCGCAGGAATTTTGTGGCGGACGCCTCCAAAAAACGTTGGAGTTATTTTTTATTTTTGGTTAAAATTTTTTGGTCAATTAGAAACGTATCGGAAATTTTTCTGGCGTAATAAAAACAAAAGGGCGGACCCTGTGTAAAAAAATTCGGGGGGATTCCCAGATCCCAGTTCCCACCATTACCCCCTCCCTCCCTGCGTATATACGCTATGCCCCTTGACTGTAAGTATCGTATAAGCGGTCAATGGCGTACCCAGAAAATAATTTCGGGGGGAATGACTTTTTCGATTTTTTAATGGGACAATGGGTTAATAATAAAATTCACTTTTTGGCATTTGGCATGTTTGTAATACTTATATACAGAACCGGCTGAAAAACGTAAGCACACTAAACCACAAAGTTGCAGGGGACTGGGGGCGGCAGCCCCCCCCCCCCAAAAAAAATGGAGATTCTTTCAATTTTTAAGCCGAATTTGGTCAACTGCAGACGTATCAGAAATTTTTTCCGACAGAATAATTAAAACAAAAGATGAGAACAGCGAACGTCACATCAGACAGTATTATACTACACAAGTAAATGCAGCATAATATACTCGTGTAGACATGCATAGGCTTTGGTGAATGGTAATAACAAAGAAAAGTAAGCCATATAGTCGCAGGGGTCTGGGGGCGAAAAAATGCCGAAGTTGAACGTCTGCTTTCATTTCCGAATTTCTTTATAAATGCTAGGTTGTCATATTTTGGCGTTTGCGGACCGCGTGAGCCAGCAAGTGTCTGAAATTGGCATTGTAGCAGCTCCCAGGGCGAGGCCGAAACTTTTTTTGAATTATTCCGAAATACCCATGTTTGACGGATCTGAATAGCTCACCCAACGTGGTACTTTGCGAAAGTTTTTAGTAAACGAAGTCACTTAACAAACTGATGCTGAAAAATTGAACAACAGAAACATAAAATACTTGACTGGATCACACTGAAACATTGTTGCAGACGGGTGTAAATTGTAGTCACAAGGAAATTTTTTGCGTCTAATGGCAAAAAAACGGTCAATTGGGGACGCATAGGAAAATTTTTTTGAATTGTGGATAAAATTTGGTGAATGGAGAGTTATCAGAAATTTTTTCTGCCGAATTTGTTTTAGCAAATTGGCTAAAACGACCAAAAAAGTTTTAGCAAACTCTCAAAAATTTTCGCCAATGCTAACGTTTTGGCCCAAAAAAAAACCCAGCGTGGGTTACTTAAAAATAGAGAGGCTCGTGCTTAATTTAATCCCAATTGCCAGGGTATCCCAACCCTAGGTGGTATGAAGGGGTATTTTTAAAAAATATGATTTTTGATATGTCCTGGGGTTATTTGAACCCGTGAACACGAATCCGGGATTCTTTTTTGTCTAGACATTCGTGGCTAGCTTTATGCGCCCCTCGCCCGGGTAGGGTTCACCGGTCACCCCCAGCGGTATAGAATTTTTTGTATGTATTGAGATGTTAATGTCTCTATGGGTAATTCGAGTTCTTGAAAACGAAAACAGGGTTCTTTGCCTAAAATATAGGTTTATCTGTTTCTCTGCTTTGAATAGAGCATCCTTTTGCGTAGAAGACAGGGTCCCCTTATAGCTCGTTGTAGCAAGTTGACTAAAGCCTGGCCAATAAATGCTGCACCCTGAGAGAAAATTAAACACGTTATTTCATTACGAAAAGAACAAATTTCAGACATCAAGAGTACAGCTAGTAGTCGCCAAAATCACGCCTCCTGTTTATTCTCAGGGTGCTGCACTTTTTGGTCAGACACAGGCTTTAGTTTTAAGTCCAAGTGTTACTGTCTTAAACTAAATATTCGTGATTTTTGTCAGTAGGGATAGTTACTAGTAATATTAGGGAAAATACAATTTTTGTTTTTTATATATATTTGAATATGATATTATGTTTTGTATTTTTGTATATTTATATTTGTATTATTTTGTTTCAGCGTTACTGGTGGCGAGCTGTTCGATCGCATTGTTCAGAAAGGCTCATATACGGAGAAAGATGCTTCCTATTTGATTCGACAAGTCCTGGAAGCAGTGGACTACATGCACCAGAATGGCGTTGTGCACAGGGATTTGAAAGTACGGACTATGATAGCTGCCATGTTTTCGTTGCCAATGCTATGTGCCAATTCAACGTAAAAAGCATAATGTGCCACAGTGTTTTTGTCTCCAAAAGTGCAAATTTTGGACCATGGCACATTATGGGCTAGGAAAAACTTAGTTTGTTAAAATTTGACCAAAATTGTTAGAAAAATATAAATAACTTCGTTTCAAGAATTTCGCTGCTGTCACTTGACTCATTTTGTAGTAAAAACTCTACTCAGATCTTAGTGTCAACGTCAATACGCTATTGGCCGGCATGTTCACGTAAAAATTCCGTTTTGGCGAATAATTACAAAAAGATCTTAAAAAATAGGAGAGGCTGCACCCGCCCTCTCCTCTTTCGAAATTGTGAAACCGTCACTTGCTTTCCGCATTGTTTTTGGAATGATGTAATACATCAAACCTTTTGGTCACTGCCCAGTGCCCGTGGTATTTGAACCAAGCGGCATTTTCGTCAATTTATTGTGTGTTGTGGGATGATGAAAAACAGAAGATTGCGTTCCGTGCATGTTGAAATCTTAGCCATCGTAGCCAACCAGTTTTTTATGGTCCCAGAAAAAGTTGGAAACTACCATCCCATGAAGAAAATGCCATGTGTAAGTTGTGGGCCATTGAGAAGATTATTAATATATGCTGCTAGATATTGAATGTATACAGCCTACCCCTACAGAATATCCTAACAATTAATAGATTGTGCATTGCTTTGTGATAATTAAAGTACTTTTAATTATAGGTTTGTGCATTACTTTATTACGATTAAACTACTTTAAATTGACCGTTCATGTTTGTCTCTACTCTTTTTTAGCCAGAAAATCTGCTCTACTATAGCTCGGACGAGGAATCAAAAATCATGATCTCAGACTTCGGTCTCTCCAAAACAGTCGACAGTGGCATCATGGCCACTGCCTGTGGGACGCCGGGCTATGTTGGTCGGTTTTGCTATTTTTTGTTAATGACTGCTGTAAAAAACTGATTTAGAACAAATTAACGGAAGTGTTCAATAGTGTTACTTTAAACTTATGGCCAATTCCTTTACCGGATTAAGCGGACTGGTCTTATTCTAGTCCGAAGTTTTGGAATGGCAAATCGGGTTAAACGGACTAAACGAGTTAAAATAAGTCAGCGGCTTAATTTTAGTCTGACCCTATTCCAAAACTAATACTGGACTAAACGGATTTAACATGCACGATTTAACATTAGCGTGCATAGTAAAGTCCGTTTAGTCCGATTAATAGCAGCGCGCTAAAAGTTTAGTCCGATTAAAAAGCAGCGCGCTAAAAGTTAAGTAAGTTTAATCCAGAGGTTTTGAAATGGCATTTTTTAGCGTAATTTTTAAACCGTTTAGTCCGATTATAGTTAACCCTTTAATCCGGTAAAGTAATAGGCCCTTAGTGTACGACGTGCTTTTTGATTAATATATCACTGTGGTTGATTGAACTGACCGAATGGTATTTTACTTGGAAATATAGGCATGTCAACAAAAAAACTGCTGCTTGAGCATATAACAAAGTTTTTGGGTTTTCGATACTTTACTAATTGAAATTAATTATGATTATTCATCCTTTGCTACTAAGCTGTTTGATTAAAGAGTTTTCAGATAGAAAAACAAACGTTTTAGCAGATTTTTGCATTGTTGCATACAGGTATAATTTTTTATGTAGTGTCATAAACTCATAATGTTTGTAAAAAAATTAAAAATACTTGATAAAAACACTTCATTTTTAGCCCCTGAAGTGTTGGCTCAGAAGCCGTACGGGAAAGCCGTGGACGTTTGGTCTGTTGGCGTTATAGCATATATTTTGTAAGTTTGCTCTGCTCTGAGCTACTGCTGCTATCATGGGGCCAAATAACTTATTTGAAATTTCCAATAGAAGTACATGAAGCGGTCCTGCTTTTTGTCGCAAACTTTTGTTTTATAACTGTCTTTCACGAAGCTCAAGCATATTATGTGCTCGTTAGAAATGATCAAACGTTGCTAACTTGTCGGGGGAAAGCGATTAACAATTATTGTTTTTTGTCAAATTTCAACTGTTAGCTAGCGAAAGAAGTAATAATATCAATCAGCTTTGAGCAATCAGCACTTTTAAGCTATACAAACTCGTGCACGCTGTTTGAAGCGGAGATGTGTGTCTGCGCTTTATGTTCGGCAGTTGGGCGAATCTCTCGCTCTGCTTCTATAAGACTGAGAGGCTAGAATGTGTTCTTGCTAGAACATAGAAAGATGTTACAACATTAGTCCGTATGTAATATTTTATGTTAAAATTGGGAAACTCACAAGTGTACCTCGCTTGCGGATCTGATGTCAGGTGTTTAATTAAACTCGCCCGAATATAAATGGTATAACTTCAACACAAGGAAGAGGTGAATCTGCGCACCAACCAGTGCTTGAACATATTTTGGGCATGAAGAACGAAGTCTAATTCTGGATGTATGTTGTTAGATTGTGCGGATATCCACCGTTCTACGACGAGAACGACGCGAATCTGTTTGCGCAGATCCTGAAGGGGGAATATGAGTTCGACTCGCCCTACTGGGACGACATCTCGGACTCGGCCAAGGACTTCATCAGTCACCTCATGTGCATCGACCAGCACAAACGATTTACTTGCAAAACCGCCTTAGCACATCCCTGGTATAGACACGCTACCTTATTAATTGTCTTGTAAAGTCAGAACGAACTGTTTGTTTCATGTTTATAGTTAACTCAAGAGATACTACTATGTCCTGGGCGCTGGATTATAGTCAGGGTAACCATGAGAATCTCTTGAGACGGTTTGAGCTGATTTGCTTAGTTACACGACAGCTGAGGTGACCTAATTCAACATATTATTGGCTTGTAATTGAAATTGTACCTAGCTAAAACTGGTATTGAAACGTCTAATGGGTTTTATGTAACGGTCTAGGGCTATATGAAAAGAATTATATGTATTCGAAGTCTATCTGTAAATTTAAGTCGTTTGCAACTAACCTGTTTTAGCTTCCAATTTTCTTTTATGTATATATTATGTTAATATTTCAATTTCCAACATTTCACATAGTTTTGGAGTGTTGTATTGTAACTTTTGCTTCAGGCAGACTTTGAATTTCTTTTGTGTTTAGGATATCTGGGAACACTGCCTTAGACAAGGACATTCATTCGTCTGTTAGCACGCAGTTGAAGCGCAGTTTTGCTAAGCAAAAGTGGAAGGTGGGACATTAGTTAGTACTGAACAGTGTTCATTCAGAAAATAATTGGTGCATCTACTACGGTTTGATTCGTGATTTGAATTATATGAAATTATTCTGATTGTTCTTGAAGCTGGCATAATACTTCATAGTCATTGATGAGATGTTTTTTAATTGTACAAAAATAAGTAATACTATTTTCTTTCTGCTTGCATTGAAAATAATATATTAGTATTCAACTCTTTTTGAATATTGATTAGGCTTTGTACCGACATAAAGGCTAGTCTTACTGTGCACAGTCTTAAGTTTATTTATGCATAGAGCCGTATGTTGTTTAGCCGGCAAGGGTGAGGATTTGAAGTTTGAACCTTACCTTACTAGTGGACTGATTTTTAAAATATTTGTTTCGTGCGTTCAACCGGCAAAAATACGATATAATCACGCCACTATATGTAAGGATACTAATACAAGGGAGTATTCATCCTTAGAGCTTTATATCCGTTCAGCCGGCAAAACTACTAAATAATCACGCATTAATAAGCTATAAGATCAGATTGTGGCGTGATGTTTTCCTACTTTTGCCGACTGAATGGGCATACGGCTGTAAGTGTGAATGGACCTTTATTATTGTGCTGTTGTTTGCAGAAGGCATATAACGCGACGGCCGTCATTCGTAAGCTGCAGCATCTGCGTCTGAACAATCCGGCCAACCCCAGCGTGGGCGAGTCCGAGTCCGAGGACGGAGAGACAGGGGCGACCGGACGGACCAGCGGCAGCAACAATAATCCCAATCCCACTCCACTCACCAACGGGGGACTCAGCGCCGCCTCCAAGTCATGATTAGACGGATTAAGGGGATTAACTACTAGTGGACTAACCTCTATGCTGATTAATTAGATTAATTGATGTCATGATGACAGTAACAGTGATACTTTAATCCTATTGGGATCTATTGGGTTTACTTCATACACTGTTCCAATGCTGATATGATTATGTGATTGATCCAACTATTGTAAACGCTCATACTGTAGTTATTTATATTATAGTTGACTGTAAAGATGTCCTGCCGTCCTGGGGGGTTGGGTACAGCCACAGCGCGACTTGTAAATTCAGACAATTTTGTGGAGTGAATTAATTCCTATGTGAAAAGGAGCAAGCTTGTTTTTGGAGAGGGGGTAATTTTTTCACGTTCATTTGTGGTGTCTGGTTAATTAATGTTAACAACAAATGTACAGTGATACTATCAGGTAATATCTTAAATATGGGACACTAGACCCTTTTTCAAAACCCTGAATCGCCGTGGCTATTCATGCATAATATTGTTAACAATAAACAAATAGTTGATTAGGTAATAGTACCCATTTCAATTAGTTTTGGCTTTATTTATAATGTTATTTATCATCATGGTGTTTTGTTATTATTACAATTTGTGATCACAATTGGTGTCACAACGTAACACAATGTAACAATGTAAAAATCTAAGTCTAGCTAAACTAAAAGTTGACTTTTTTATCAATTGTTTTTTTAGTAATTTTTAGTTGTGCGTTTTTAGCACCTTAAAACTAACCTGTGGTCTCGTACTCTGATGCATTTCAAGTTCGGTATCTACCCCTTTATATTTTACTCAGCAGTCCATGTAACCTTAAAAAAGTCATAAAATTTTTAAAATGGTGCAGGTATTTACCTATTTTTACGGGCATAGGTTATAGTAATGTTTTACTGCTTTTTTGGTAATCATTTTTTACGCGTTTTTTATGCTTTGACTTATTGTTGTTTTTTATTTTCATTAATTTAATGATCAAATGATTGCAACGCAAGCATAATTTACACTGACAGACTATGCTTTTTATGACTGGGACCTGGGAGTGTCCTTTTTTGTCCACTCAATATATTCGGCACTTATTAATCGTTGATGTATCGGTTACTTATTATTTAGATTAATAAGTTTTTGTGACAATTGATTTTTGCATTGCTGTATTATATTGCAATTGTATGTATTGTTTTGTGTTTGCTTTGTTGCGCTATTGTTTATTTTTACAAATTTTGCTGCAAACTGCATTATTTACACTTTTAACAAATTGAGACGTGGGGGTTAGTTTTTTATGGGTTTATTTTTTTGCGTGCTTTCAACTGCGGGAAGCCGTGATGTGATTTAATTTTTTTATTGTTGAATAGCTAAACACTATGTTACTTTTTCTTTTATGGTAATTCAGTATTTTTCTGGCATAATTTTAGGGGTGGGGAGGGGTGCTGAATTGTTATATATAAATGGCCACCACATAATATATAAAGGTCATTATTTTATGTTTTAAACGGCAAAATGATGCAAAAAAAGTTTTACAGTGTTGACCTTAACTATTAAATCTTTATGCAGTAACAGTAAGTATTTCTTGTTAAACCTGCAGTAAGAAGCAGCTTTGAATTTGAATAACGAAATTAATGTGTGTTATGAAGACTTTAATTTGTGAATAACAGTTTGCACTACGCTCACTTAATATGATTCTAGTGGTTGCTATTTTGAAGGAGGGATCGTGTCTGAAGACTGACCTAAACATACTGGATTCTCAGACAAAAAGAAACACGCTATTTCATTACGAGAAGAGTGAACTGCAAGCATCGACAGTAGTCACTAAATCACACAACCTGCTTTGTCTAAGGGTTCAGCAATTTCTGGTCAGACTTCAGTTGGTGAGATGTTTGCGTGTAACATGTGAAACCCTTGTGATACTTTTTGTTTTAGCTCAGTCAGCAGCTATAAACTTTGCTAGAAGTTTTTTACGGCCACCCCTGGGCAAGACATTTTTAAAAGTTGGTTTTTGGTTATTTGTGAACAAAAAAGTACAAACCGTCTTTCCTGTGTTGTTTGAGCTTAGCAGATGTCGACTGTCGTCTTAATTTTAATGTTCACGGTTGGGTATTTTTTATATTTTTACATTCAGTGTAGATTTTACTCAAATTGTATCCTGGTTAGACCTTAAATTTTTGGTCTTTGTTTCAGAAGCCTCTAGACTGAAAATTTTTATCTGAAGCTTCAGTCATTCATATTTTGAACCCGTTTTCACATTTCATAAGCTTTGAACTTGTGGATTTCGCAAACTTTCACTTTTCCAACAGTTTTAGATAAATAAGACGTGTAATGTTTAGTTATGGTTAAATTCTGACGAAGCTTCATCTTAGCTTATTCCTATTCGTTCGTGTTTCGGAACAGGATCGGTTACTAGTTTTATTTTTCTGGTTTTTCCACACTTGTGATTTTTCCTGTTATGTGGTGTTCGTTTTTTGTACAACACTGCACTATATTTGTCCCCATGCATTACGTTAGTCTATTTATGTACAATAGTATCTTTATTTCCACAGGCATTTTATAATTTATCAACTGGACTAGGAGAATGTTTATTGTTTTTTACAGTTTTTTATGTGAGTAAAAAAACTACGAATGAGTTGTGTTAAAAATTTATACTTCGAACTTCCATCTATGGTCACCCTACTCCAGTTGATCTGATTTGCAAACAGACCGATATGTTATATTGTTATAAATAATAAATAAATATAAATATACGTATTATACTTTTTGAGATCTATTTTGTTTATAGTATGTGCTTACTATATATATAATATTTTTGTTATGTTTTTGCGTCGCATTGTAACAAATGTATAACAAATAACGCAGTTTTGTGGTATATAATATATATGTGGGATTAATAGAACGGTCTAGAATTTCACCAGGCCGGCTGACTAAATGGGAAAATGAAGAAAGATTCAGTAACATCGTATTGAATGCAATACCAATATAGTTTTTCTTTTTGTGAGACTTTTATTTCCATTTTTGTAACTGAAATAAAGCTAGCATTTTTTGTCAGCGTTTGACATAAATTTGTTGTTTTGTTGACCGTAGTGATTCGTAGGAAATTGGCCGGCCATAAAATTTGTTTGCGAACGTTTGGGACAACAGACAGACGTCTATACTTGAGTACTGTGTATTTTAGGTTCGGATGGTTCAAATGAATAAACTAGTTAGCTTTTTGTTTCTATTTCTGCAACAGTGTGAAATAGTATTTTTGTCACTGTTTTTCATATTTTGTTCTGCGACTGGATAAGTTTTGATCTTTACTTAGGAGATTTTACTTCTTTACTAACTTTTTTCTGCACTAATTTGCACAATGTTAGGAATTTTAATCAATGTCGTTGCGAAATTGGAAATTGAAATATACTTCTATTATTGGCGTTTGTAGATTTTATGTTTGTATGTAGTATTTGTTACGGTAGCTTACATGCTGATTTATAGTCGTTTTTTAATGTTGCAAATTTTATGTAAATTTAAACGTGGAGAGTATTACATAAACGAAATATGTGGGAATTTTTAAAGGAATTTTCCTATGGCGAGCGGTTTTCCAAGAGGAAACTGTTGACATGATGGGACTCAGGTATAGGCAAAAGTTTTAATAGAAGTAAGAAATAAGTTTAATTAAATAATTAAACTTAGTCACCAAAAAAATTTGTGTGACAGTGTGACATACAGTTCGGTGCTGTCAGATTAGCTCTCGTTTGGGGGAATTAAATTTGAGCGTCTCTTTTATACGACCGTCCCAGTTTTTGTACCCGAAGAAGTTTTATTTGGAGTTGGAGTTTTGAATCATATCGGAGTGCCATTGAATCAGTTGGATCAGTTCTTCCGATATTATCTGATCCGATTCATATCATTCCTGACCGTATAACAACAAACTTTGCTTTCCCTCAGTTAGGGCTCGGGATACCCTATACGGTGCCACTATCTTGTATTGTGGGATCGTATAGATTCGAATAGTACATAACAGACTGCATGATGCTTCGTATTGTATTGCCGTTGTTAGATGTTAATATTTAATCCAGGATTACATAGTATATAGTATCTGACTCTCAATGGTTTAGAACTTTATATAAATGTAATTTGCTATCAACATGACGGTTCATAATTGCTCTGTTTGTAATATAATCAAATGTATTTTTGAAATATTAAAGTAATTATGTCAGTTTGTCTTTCTTGAACCCCTCAGGGTTGGCTCGTTTAGGTTTGGGGTAAATTAGAGGAAAATTTAGTTCATTTAAAGTCTGCAGGGAGTTTTTAGTTAGCGGTTTTTATGTTTTAACAAGGCGACCGCAGTTGCAAATGGTTTTTAGGGTTTTAAAGTTCATTAGGTAATGGTCTTTAGGTAATCTAAACGCGTAGCGTGGGTAAGTGTATCGTAAGCTGCTGAGTTCAAACGCTGCATTTACGGTATATTATTCCTACTCAAAAATGCAAAATTGCCACAGTTCTACTGAAATTTGACTGACATTTATTTAGTCAATTCGATGTTTTTTTTTCATTCTAGTTTAAATCTGGTCCGTCGTAAACTCAAAACTTTAGTCGTAATACCTCACAACGCATATTCACTCGTTTTGAGCCTTGCTGCAAGGAGATATAAGAAACTAGCAAAATCTAAGTAGAATTACAATAGCAACATCGTAACTTGGGATAGGTAGTACAGACTACAAGGCACCATGTTTGCGCGAAACTGTTTGACCGCTGGCTGAACGGACATATCGGTCCCCTAGAACAACAACCGGCTAACTTACAAAAAGTTGAAAATGAGAAAATCGACTTTAAAGTTTGCAACACTTTGATCAAGCATTTATTCAACCATTTTTTACAAGCAGTAGCTTAAATTAAACCTCAACTTTCTCTCTGTTTTGCTGTAAAATTTCAGCCGAAAAGCTTGAACTGACATTTTTTCCGAAGCAATCTTAAAACTCTGATCTGCAGTTGGCCGGTTGTTGCAGCACAAATTTTACACGTGTTTGATGGTTTGTCCGGTTGTTGCACTGTCACAAAATATTGCACGTACATGATGAAGATTAGCGGTTAGCCGCTTTCTAACCTGATGCACCAAGAATTTATGCTGACATCATGAATGCTCTAATTTGGCACAGAAGTAGCAGAAAGTACTACCTAATGAGTTTCGAAAAAATTATAGCGCTAACTGCTGTAACTAAATAGTATTTCACCAAATTCAACTTGTACAAAAAAATTGATTTACTCGCCGTAGCGAATCAGTAGACGCTGGCGGTTTTTTTCCTTTTGAAGAAGCCGAACAGGTTCATGAGTGAACCAAATTTTAGAACTTTTGCTTTTGAGGAAGCGTAGAAATCTGACACTGTTTGCAGTTGAGCAACAACCGGTCAACTACACAGTTGGCTGTTTGTTACTCGTGAGCCTGAAACAAGAATTAACGGCCAAGGGCAGTTAGCCAATTGTTGCTCCAGGCTGTTGAAAAACGGCCATTTGCACTTTTCTGAGTTTCTACTTAAGGGGGGCTACGTGTTAAAATGAAAAGTTTAGATTGTCCAATTTGCTTCAAATTTGCACACATTTGCACGCCCCATGTAAGCGCTTTCACAGGGAAATTTTTCCCCGTCAAAATTTTACCCCTGGAAAAACATTAAAAAATAAAAAAATTTCCCCTCCCCCCCGGGAAAATTTTCTAAATATATTTTCCTGTCCCCCCATTATATGGAAGGAAAAATATCCATGACGAAAATATCAATACTAATTACCTATGATTGCTGTGTGGCTCAGCCAATTAGAATACTATTAGAATAACATGCAATATATGTATGTAATATTGTAAACAATACTGCTTAATAACTATGAATTTTTAATTTGTTTTTTTTTGTTTAGGCAGCCCCACTCTTACACCTAATTTTTTCCTGTTGGGCCACAGCCCAACAGGTCTTTAATTTTGATTCTGGTATCTTAACACAGTTCTAGCGTTAAAGTGTCATTGTGCGGAGTGTGTTTTACACGTCTTTTACCGTAGCTTTGCGTCTGTCACAACTAAAATGCCTGTTATAATCAGTAAGTTGGTGCTTTCTTTGTTCTTGACAAGGGTATTGAAACAAGCAAAGCCCAATGCAAAATGAGCCTGGAAAGATCCAAGCTATATTTTCACGTAGTGAACCAAAACCTGCTGCGCAGCACATATGTAATTGCACGATGCTTAATAGTCCTGTAAACAGTTTCTAGTATTATCATGAAAGTCTGCATCAGATGGTGATTCACTTTTGCCTTTTTTGAAAGCTCATAATACGCCTCATTTTATCGGTCCTTTGTTTCGACTATAGAGTAGCTTCTCGTCTGCTTTATGACCGACTAAAATGCTAGTCAGTTTCATGGGATGCATTTCATTTACAAAGCTGCGAACGTCGTGCTTGCTATAACAGGGGTTTGTGAGCCTGCGTATTTTCCGTTAAGTAGTGGGCTGGTTTGCGCCATTATGTCTATGATCAACTTCAATTTACTTGTATTCCAAATTATGGAGTTTGTTAAATTGTGCAAAACAATGGACAATTCGAAACTGAATAATGTCAGATATTTTATCAAAGTGAAAGTGAGACCTGTGTCGTTCAAGACTTTACTGCTATAAGGATTATGTATCACTGTGTATGTCATACTATGCAAACAAACAGAGGAAAACTGTTGTGAATTTTGTGATAAAATTTTGTTGTAAACCTTGCATTTGTCAATCTATATTCCATACGTATTCATGTAAAATATGCAAATGAGCTTCGAATTTTGTTAGTGTGTATATACTTAGCCGTTTTAATCACATAATAATTACGTACGTACACAGGTATTGACTACAGTGGCACACAGACAAATAATGAACAGGGCCACAGAACAGACACATTTCAAACACACACTTACATTCACACAGACCCGCACAATCACACAGATGAAAACACGCAAAGACGCACACACATAACTCTCTTAGTTACGCGTTATTTTTCCAACATCTCATTCTAAAGAAGCCTGCT
>JASANF010002371.1:0-37831 GCA_030248245.1 Trissonchulus sp. WLG1_4 | reverse complement strand
ATAGAAACATAAAAACTTAAACATGAGAATAACCATCAAAAATAAACATTTTTAGTTTTAACTTTTGCCACCGTTATGTTTTTGTGTCCGACATTTTGACCTCTACTACACATTTTAAACTACCTGTTGTTTCTTTCAGGTTTTTAACATTTAATTTCCATACAATTTCTTAACTCGCGTGAAACGGTTAGTAACACCAAAACATATTGGGTGGATTTCACCACGGGGGTTTTTAAACCGTGGTTTTCTAAACCAGGATTAAACTATGGTTTCAACCAGGTTTAAGGAATTTGATTGGCTAACGTACTCAGTCCGCCCAGTTTCTTAGAACATTACGTTAGAAATTGCTCTATTTTAGAATAATTTCGTTACGAAATGTTCTGTCGAACGGGTTTTTCTAAAGCAGGTTTAAACATAGCATAGTCGTGTTATAAACCATGGTTTTTAAAAGCCACCGCGGTGAAATCCACCCATTGAGTGGAATATATTTATTCCATCACGCAAAAAGTGCTTTTTTTGTGCTTCAACTGTATCAACAATTTAAAAAAATATCAATTGCTGTAGCCTAAGCAGTAAAAAACCTGTTGAAATGTGGCCAAGGTTCACAAACCGATCCGAATGAATGCGAAGGCAGTAACAAAATGTTTCGAGTGTTGTAAATGTTGTGAAATGTTTTGAAAAAGAATCGCTCGCCGAAAACAAGCGCTTGATCAGAAAGATATTGGCAACAAGAACTAGATTCTGGACAAATAGCAGAAAATATCGTCAAAAGAAACAGCATTCAGATTCACGAATGCTTTTCGATTGTTTCCGTCCTTGCTTGAGGATTACAACGAAAGAAGAAGACGAAGAAAATGTGAAAAAGGAGTGCGAAGCCACCTATGTGAAATCCACCCTTAATGTGTTATGTACCATTTGCTGGGCATATCAGTCACCAAACAAACGCTGTGATAGCCGCCCCAAAGTTTTCTCAGGTCTCTTAGTAGAATTTCCACTAGTGACCACTGGTGACTTGACGTCCTCTTGACCAGACTAGACAAATTGAAGACTTGAGGTAGAGCAAGTATTATCTGCTAATATTTATTTCTAACCGAAATACAACACTAGACTACCTTATGCTAGATGTTTCAAATTGTTTTTACAGTAGGTACATTTAGTTATTTGTGTGACATGTTACAAAAACTATTTTTTTAACATCCGTACTAATATTTTCTATAACTTAAGTAAAAATTACATTTTTATTAACCATGATAAGATTTTATTAAATTACAACAGAACTTGATTGTCCAGAAAGAGCACCAAAAATTCTACAACAAAAATACAAGTACATGATAACAAAAATTACCATTCCCATTGTATACATACATACATACATAGTACATACATACATAAATACATAGATAGAAAGGCATACATGGCAAATTACAAATATATATATTTCTATACACGTATATACGTATAGGTATTTTGATTAGGTTCTGTGTATAAATTGACAGGTTCTAGAAGACACAAATTTAGAAATATTCCAAGCAGCAGCATGAAGACAGGGTTTTTACAGCACTTGCCACAGCCTAAAGATTGAAATTTTGCTCCATAGATGCAAAATAATTTATTATTATTACTTTTGATGTTTTTAATTATAATTTAATCACCAGTAAGCTGTTTATTTATTTATTTTATCTAGTCAAATGTTTTGGATCTAGGCTTATGCTCAGGGCTGAGTTTGGTATCAAAACTGGTATCAGGCTTAAGCCTAGCCTTAACCCTTTAATTCCCAGAGCTGCCATTTGGCACATCACGTGATGAATACCCAATCGGGAGCCATAAAACTTGATTTGTTCATTCTATTCAGCTGAACTGCAAATTGTTTTTTCAGAAAGCTTAGATCTTTATATTTAGTGGCCAAATTTTGATTCTTCTGCCGCACAACAAAACCTATGCTTCCATAAGCAATGTGCAAATTTAACTTTTTTTCATCGTAAAAGTAGTATTTTCTTCGTGACCTCATCAAGATTTTAGGTTGCGCCGCCAACAGTCAACTGTGTATGCATCAGATACAACAAATGTTGTACTCTATTGCTCGCCTTCAACTATGGCAAGCGCACGACTGTTGTGTTAATACTCTAGGGGGAGGTACATATTATGCCTGAGCGATGGCGCAATTTTTTCACAAATTCTCAACTTTGAGCGCTTATAACGCAAAAACGGTGCGTCCTAGTCAATTAATCGACTCACTATGATTTCTGCACCATTCATTTCTCTATCGAATGTGGTGGTTTCGCGATCTCTCTACGAAGCACGTAACTCGAGCAATGATCAAAAAACTAGAAGGTGTCAGAATCAGGCTGCCTGGCGCGAGATTCTCTTTGCATTAAAGGGTTAAGGAGGAAATGTTGAATCGCAAATATTGCAATTTTTTTGCCTGGTTGCAATTTTTTGGTAATATTAGCTTGAAATCGCTCAGTTTTGAGCTCGCGGATCAACAATTTTTGAATTCAGTTTTTCTTATAACCCTTTAATTCCCAGAGCTGCCATTTGGCACATCACGTGATGAATACCCAATCGGGAGCCATAAAACTTGATTTGTTCATTCTATTCAGCTGAACTGCAAATTGTTTTTTCAGAAAGCTTAGATCTTTATATTTAGTGGCCAAATTTTGATTCTTCTGCCGCACAACAAAACATATACTTCCATAAGCAATGTGCAAATTTAACTTTTTTTCATCGTAAAAGTAGTATTTTCTTCGTGACCTCATCAAGATTTTAGGTTGCGCCGCCAACAGTCAACTGTGTATGCATCAGATACAACAAATGTTGTACTCTATTGCTCGCCTTCAACTATGGCAAGCGCACGACTGTTGTGTTAATACTCTAGGGGGAGGTACATATTATGCCTGAGCGATGGCGCAATTTTTTCACAAATTCTCAACTTTGAGCGCTTATAACGCAAAAACGGTGCGTCCTAGACAATTAATCGACTCACTTTGATTTGTGCACCATTCATTTCTCTATCGAATGGTGGTTTCGCGATCTCTCTACGAAGCACGTAACTCGAGCAATGATCAAAAAACTAGAAGGTGTCAGAATCAGGCTGCCTGGCGCGAGATGCTCTGGGCATTAAAGGGTTAAATATATAGTCATATATAGTCATATGCATATAGCCTTATATAGTTAATGGGTAATCCGAAAATGAAGTTTCCATATATATTAAATCTTCAACCGCCAGTTTATTTAAAAATATTTTGAAACTATTGCAAAAAATGCTATACTGGTGCAAGTGCATGCATGCCAACTATCGCATCAAGTAGTTTTTGCCATCAAGTAGTTGTAGTAGATAGCCATTATGCAGTAAAAAGTTTTGAAAGTTAATTGATTAACAATAAAGTTAATTATTTATTATTACTTATTAACACCCCCTAAGATCATAAGATTTGTTCAATAGCTGACTCAGTATCTGTGTCGATCGTCAAGTGGGTAGGAAGGTGTTGAATCGCGAACTCGATTTCGGACGCATCTAAACAAAAACTAGAGCATGTTAGTATCTCAAAAATCCTGCATTAATGATTTCTTAGTGTCTGTCTTATTAGAAAATAATTAATTAAATAGTTATTTAATTAATACACTAAATAATTAATCATTGTCTCTAATGTTCTGCACATTGTCCTGTGTCACGTAATCGCAGCGTGTACGTGTTTCATGAATATAGGCAATTTATTTTTGTTGTACATACAAAAATAACTATGCTTGGCTCACAAAACATAAAGTCATAAAGATTTAGAAAGTTTCATCAGTTCCTAAAATAATTAATTGTGTACTGAACCAAAATGGTTTAAGAAGGTTTAATGGGTTAAGCAAAAGTTTAAAAAAAGCAGTGCTCGTAAGTCACGAGCACTGTTTTTTAAATGTCGTCTAAATATTTAAATCTAAATATTGTCTAAATTAGCTTGAACCCTCCCAAAAAATGGACAAAAATGTTAATTTACATATAAACTGCACAAAAAGAGCAAGAAAACAAAGTAAAACGGACTGACCTGCCCAAAATTTTTCTTTCATACCACGACTTGTGGGCCAAGCCGTCTGCGACTGTTTCTGGTAAATCTTTGTTTTTAGTTTCAGGTAGCAGCAGCGTGAGGATTCCAGAGGCCACTCCGACAATACCGAAAATGATCATCGGCAAAGGCTCAAGTCGTTTTCGCTCCGCAGTCCCTTTTTCAGCCTAAAACTCAAGATTGTTAATTATTATATTTCATTGATTACGTAACTATTACTTGGAGGTTTGAGCCTAAGCAAAATTTCGGATTATCAAGATCTGCATTAAACCTGAAACCAGAGATGAAACCGGGTTACCGGGTCACCGGGTCACCGGGTCAGTTCGGGTCACTATTTGAACCGGGTCACCGGGTCACCGGGTCAGATACCTTGGCCCGGTTTCATCGCAAAACAAAATTTTAGCTTCTTTTTGATCGTCTATGGAGCTGACTTTAGTTAAAACCAAAATTTAATTTTTTAACAGAGTGAATGCCACATCAAAAGTTTGGTAAAATCGACTTACTAACTGGCTTCTGTGCTGTATCTTTAACTATTAAAGCAGAATTAACGTGAAGCCGCTAGCTCAAACGGGAAAGCGCCTAGCTGATGAGCGGAAGTTTGGTGGTACTAGTCCACGCTGATATGTAGCAGTTCTTTTGTGTACCGTGTGCAACCAGACACAACTAGACTCCTAACTCTTGTATGCAATCGAGGTATTCCAGCATTATGCAACACATGAAGTTTTATCTGCCAGAAATAGCGTGGAAAATTGAGAAAATTATTATTATATTACTACGCGACGCCTACGGGAACCCCATAAAAAATAAAATCGGGGGTAAGCTCACAGTATTATCTCATACAACAATAGAATTATGTTAGAACATTATTCTGCGTTAATTAATTACATTAAAATTATCACAGACGTTTTGTGAGTTTATATTTAAAAACGAGCAAACACCAGCTTAAGCTTCGCATTAGACCGGGTCACCGGGTCAGAGGGTCTACCGGGTCACCGGGTCACCGGGTCAGAAAAAAATAACCCGGTTTCATCTCTGCCTGAAACCATTGAATCACTACCATTAAACCTTTTAGACATGATATTGTTTTTTTAGAGTAAACTACATATGATAAACATGATAGACAGATATTTTTAGACATGATATCTACTGTTGTTAATATTAATCCTAATAGTAAATATTAATACTAATACTAACTAATACTAATACCTAATACTAATGCTATAGATACGTACTGTATACAGTCACAAACTAACCAGTTCTGGTATTTCAATAATGTATGAAGCAAGTATGGAGCCAATTCGTCCAATCATAGAACTGGTGGCCAAGAGGGTGGTGCGGATGACCGTGGGAAAAAGGTCAGAGGTGAACACATAAACAATGCCAAAACTGGCCGTGATGCAAAAACGACCCGCCAGGAAGAAAAACATACGGAGAGCGAACATGCCTGAAATAGAAAATACAACACTGAATAAAAAATGCCGCACATAAAATAAGCTGTGCAAAACCCCTCAAATTTTGTTTAATTTTTTCAAGTAAACGGACCCCGATATGTTATCTTAAGCCCGGTTCATACTCGTCCTTGTCCTCGTCCCTATCGTTTTGTCCTTAAGCGATTCCAAGAAAACAGCTTGGCCAAATGAGTTGACGTTTCGCATGAAAAAAGTCGGGGTCACATCCAGATCGTATGCAAAAAATTAGCCCAAACTCTTTTGTCAATTCTTCACTGCTGTTGACCGAAATTTGTCCTTGTCCCTGTCCTTACGTCCTTAAGGACAAGGATGAACCGGGCTTTATTGTGCAAATCTACATATGCCGAAAAACAATGCATAATCAAGAACTGTACTTGAAGCACGGATTATTAATCCTCGAACCAATGTTGTAAATGAGAATATGGGCCTATATAAGACTCGGGGGCTGTGGCGTAGTGGTAGCATTCTTGCCTTCGAAGCAAGCGGACGGGTTCGACTCCCGGCGCCTCCATTTTTTCATTCTTACGAAATTGGGGTCTCCGATTTTTATTCAACACCAGTGCATATGGTAAACTCATTTCTAGGGTGTATCGACTGTGTGAATGTTTATGCAATGTTGTTTATGACAGTGTGAAAAGGTCCAATGCCCCCAAATTGGTTATTATGTGGTTACCCGCTTAATTTGGCAAATTTTCGAAAATCTTCCCCTTGATTCCCGCAGCTGCATATAAGTACTAATGGTCTATTCATACTTACAGCCTTATGCCCATTCAGCCGGCAAAATTACGAAATAATCACATCACTAACAAAAGATCTGGCATGATTGATCTTGACGGCTGAGCGGACATACGGCTGTAAGTATGAATCGACCCTTACTGGTAGGCACACCGCTGACTGCTAGAGCAGCGCCTCCAGCTAAAAGCAACGTGAGCGACAATGATGCTCTGCGACCAAGCATAAGTAAAGGAACGCAGGCGATGTAGCTGGGAATCTCCATGGCGTTGGAAATGGCAGAATTGGCGAAAAGGTCGCCCGCAAGATCAGATACGTACCAGATCAGACCATAGTAAACCATGGAATTGACAAACCTGAAACCATTGCATTATTTTGGTTAATGACCTAGGAATTATGCAGAGTATATATATATATATATATATATATATATATATATATATATATATATATATATATATATATATATATATATATATATATATATATATATATATATATATATATATATATATATATATATATATATATATATATATATATATATATATATATATATATATAATATAGTAAAATATATCAGAAAATATTAATAGTGGTCAAATGCTGTACATAAACATAAACAACGACACATAAAAATAATAAACTAACCAATTAAAGTATATGTTTGCAATTCTGGAGGCATAGAATGGATTTTTGAACAATGTCAGAATAGCAACTTTGTCCCCTTTGGTTTTTTCTTCCTCCTAAAGCAAAACTTGCAATTTACGAAAGTAATCAAAGACAAAGGACTAGGACAACTTTCTGTCAACTAGTGTACAACGCTGGCGTAAGATTTACTAAATTAACTTCATAACTTCAAAACTCAATATGACTATACCTAAAAAGTTTATGTAAAATTGTTGAACGACTTAACCGTCTGCATGAACTAGCAAAGTTTATGAATTTAAGTTTATCCTATATGCAGTTGAATGAAGTTTATCCTACATGAAGTTAATGTAGTAAATCTAATTCAGTCAATAATAGCTTACAACAAGTGAAAGTTTGGTGCAAAATGTAATCATTAAATATTGCAGCCTGCTGTATTAAATGGAACCACTTCCGGATACTACGGCAAATCCTGTTGCGCAGCATAAATTAAATACCAACGAATTAAAGTGTCGTTTTTATAATATGTGCAACATAATTTGGTGAAAAGTTTTGTGTATCTGTCAGCCGTAGGTATATTTATAGTGTTAGATAAGTAAGACGTAATTAGAATGTTTTCCCTTTTGCAAATAAGTCAGGGCAGGACCAGGCGGCACTGCTGTACAGGGGCACCCGTACAGAGGATACAAGAAGCTGCAGCTCCAATCCTACATTCACAAATCAGTTTAATCTCAAAGAGCACTCAGCACGCAGCTTTTGTTCCTACTAGAGATTAAGCTAATATGATCAGACAATTCGCTTGGATCTGAGCTTAGAAAGCTCAAGAAGCGATTTTGAAAATGTTGCACCCATCCATATAAACTTTTGGTGAAGCATTAGCGCATTGGGTTTTGTAATACATTGAATTCCAACAGAAGTTCTGTGAACTCTGTCTGCTGTGCATTCTGCATGCGTTCAAATACAATCGAGCTGACAGACACTATGTAAACGCACACACACACACACAAACACACAGTCATGCTGCAGCAACAGTCATAGCAGGAAAGTAACAGCACAGTGAAAGCGAGACAGTAGACAGGCTGTCCGCTGTATAACACTGTATTCTGTAACACTCAAACACAGTCTGAAGCAGTGGCTCGGAATAATGAACGCCGACACAATTATACAGCAAACGCACAGTAAAACCTACAGCCGCACACGCAAAGCATACTTTGCACTACAGCTCACAAATCATAGCAGAATAAACTTAAATACCTGTTGCGCTGTGGCACAACAGGAAAAAGGCCCTAAGGAGCGATTACTGGGATAGTAGGATATACCATTTGTAAATGATGAGCCACAGAATCAATCACACTCCTGGGTATTGGTTTTCGTTTGTTCCAGCTGACGGCACGATTCAGTACTGATTCACAATCATCAATTCGCTTTCGGGCCAATAGCCATCGCGGCGACTCAGTGCATAACCTTAAGCAGATAATTAAAGTCTAAATAGTGGCAAATTCGGTGGACAACAAGGGGATTCTTACTGAAAGAAAGACAGCACTACCATCAAATTCAGCTAAGGATGATTCGAACACAACATAATCCCCAGACCAGCTACTAGGATCTGTTGTAAATCTCATTAAATACTCTAACGGTTTCTATCTTCCATATTTCACAATGCAGCGTGACATTACAACAAAGCGTAAAGATGATTTATTAGGTTGTTAACGAGTTAGTTTCTGTAAATTTCAACAGCCAATCAACTAGCAGTATTGGTTAAGAAGAAAACAATTCACATACTTACATACCTATATATGTATTTTTAATTAGATCTTATTTCTAAATCTTAAGTCCCTTACTCCCTGTTACATACATATGTACTAACCAAAAGGCAGGAATGTAAATGACCAATGGAACCGAAATCGCCAAATGCAAATGTCGCCAATCGCGTAGAAAATAGGCAATTCCAGCCAAAGCCGTTATCCCAATACCGTAGGGGAAAAAGAACAAACCACCAATCCACGTTCGCCATTTTGCGGTGGTGACTTCTTGACCTGAAAATAAAGTAACAACAAATATAAGTTTTAGTCAATTTCTTAATATTTTTTCGAATAGTGTCATTGTTATAGAGATTTCTTGGTTATACCAAATTGTGATAACGGCATTACATAATACATACGAACATTTTAAACTCTAGATTATCAAAACTAGTTTCAGAATGTTATAAATTTTTTACATATGTATATTTATACATAATGTTATATTGTTTGTTAATGTCTTTAATTTTTTTGACAGCTTCCGCTATTGCAAAACATCGTCAAAATTTCACTAACTAGTATCCTTTGATAAATTTATTTTAAATGTTAAACTTTAGAAAAAACTAACATAACGCGAAACAAGACAGCCACGCAGAAATATTGCCAACGGCCTGGAAAAATCGTAAACCCAGGAAAACCGCATAAGAAGGAGCAAAAGAAAGAGCAATGGAAGTTATGGTGGCTATCAAACCAAACCCAAAAAATGCAATCTTTCGGCCGATGCTGAAATAAAAAATCACTGAAAATAATGAAAAAACAAAAAAGGCAACTGTGATAGACTAAACTGGCAACTGCAACAGAAGAAACTAGAGTTGTGCAAAATCAGCCAATACAACCAATCGTTTTGGGGGTGTAAAGTCGTTTAGATTTCATTTTACAAATCCTTTTCTCAGAAGACTGAAAAAATTGATGAAATTATACAGTAGCAACTTACAGGTGCAGCTACTGTACATATACATACATAAGTAGGTACAGTATATTGCACACAAAATATTGAATAATTAACTTAAATAAGTTGAGCCGAAATAGAATTTATGCAATTTTATGTAAATAAATAAATCAAAATGTAACAATTGATTCAGTGCACTTCTAATGACTCTAACTAGGTCCTTAATTAAACAAGCATCTAAAGCATTAAAGCATCAAGCATTAAACAGCATCTGTTGACGAGCGCACATAATTCGACGTGACGACAATAAAGTATTATTTTACCGTATCGGTAAAATTAGGATCTGCACGCACCAAAATTTTTTGTTAGTACCTACTATATAGTTTTTTATTTTTACTCGAGTCTGAAAATCTGTTCGACGATCACGTTTTACGTATGTGTGTGTAGGTAAGTACATACTATTTAAGAATTGACCGGTGATTTAGAATGCTATAGCATTTGATTTTTATATCATGCAAAGAAACAATTTAAAAACATTATACTACTTTCGAAGTCAGAAAACAATTACAAAATTTTCAGAGCTGATGGGAATCGAACCCCCTATCCTGTGTTTTGCAGTCACTCCCCTTAACCGTTAGGCCACAGCTCCGTTGGATGATTCGATTAAAATCATAGAACTAAATGTTTTGTTAAGAGCATCACGAAAGAACTTCCTTGAAAATGATTCAAAAGAATGATCTACATAAGTATCTTGCAGATCATTGATTGTCAGTTTGCCATTGTCGTTTGTTATGTACAGACACGCACACACACATACACATAACGTACGCGCTGCGAGTTGCACACAAGTCACAGCTGGTCATTCCAGCAGGTTTCAGTGATGGACTGAAACTGAGCATGATTTACATGCATTTTCATTTTCAGTGCATGAACTGAAATTAGTATGCACGGCCGCTGAGGCGGCCGCGGAAAAATATAATATATTGTCAATATATTTGCCGTACCACTGTTTATACCTCAACACAATATGAATTCGCTAATACTATGTATACTATAATACTGCAGTTACTTGCAGTCCTAACAAACGCAATATGTAGCTATGTATGTACGTGAAGAGTAAAACTGGACTGAAACTGAAACTGAAACTAACTAGTCCGAAACAGGACCGGCAATCATGGAACCAAAGAAAAAACCGCCCATGTAAACAGACTGGGAATGGGCGATCGCAAATTGATGCTCGCAAACAAGACCGTACTGAAAAAAACAAAAAATAGCTATATATAACAAAAGAACAAATAAAATAAATGATTTTGTTATGTACCAATTATTAAGATATCCTCATTGAACGAAAGTTTTTTAAACATTTGTACAACCACAATTTTATCCTGTAGCTCGCACATTGTACCTGGCTTTTATTTTTGTCATTCAATTTATTTATGATTACATTTGATTAAATAATTATTTAATTTCAATTTAATTAATTAAATTACATTTATATAGTTTTCATGTTTTATTTAGTATTTTTATGTTAACCATTTTTTATGTGTGTTTTAGTTATAATAATACGTCATAAAAATATTGTCTTCACCTGCGACTGCAAAGTTATATGCATATTAGTCTTGTCAAAAACGTAGTCCGAGCAGTGGACGGTGTCATTCATGCCCGAACTGATATTGTCGTTCACAATCCGCATCGCATCCTCAAAGCTAGCGGCGGACGAGATTTTGCTGAAGTCGAAATCATAACGCTGACAACTGGAATGTGTTTTGCCGTCTTCTTGGAGAGGATAGCTGAAATTATTTTAAGATGATGTTAAAAATTTTTAATAAAGAGTCGTCAGCGTAGAATCAAACATAACAAGTAGGCCCCAAAAGGGGCAATGTTCCTTCCCCGGTGTCTACCTTTCAAGTTTAATTGAATTGTATCTATTCTCCTGCTGTACACTACATTGCGTAACTTAGGTACTTACCCTACTACCTACGTATGTAAGTACATTTACAAAAAAGTGCTGCAGGATGTTAAGCATCCAGCTGCAGCGAGCCATCCAGCCCAAATTACGCTTTGATCTGAGCTGAGCACCTCAGCTCTAAGAAGCGATAAACAGTGTTATCCAGGGGCTCTTATATACTGCTGGCGAAACATTACGGTGCCGAGGCTGAAAAAGCACACTACAACACTCTACATCGATTATTGATTTTTATGCATATACACAGACAAAAATCAGCGGCCAACTCCCAGGCTGAAAACACACACAAAACATATAGGCTATGCAGCCTGCTCAGCAGCGTTTAACGCTGCGAACAGTTAGTTTCAAAACAATAGTTCCTTCTCTAGAAGGAACAAAAAAATTGGAAAAGTTTCGTTTGAGTATGCAATCAAAGCCTTGTCCTTATGGACATAAGGACAGGAAGTAGAACAAATTTAGGTCAGCTGCTGTATAGAATTCACAAAAACGTTTTAGCTGACATTTTGTATTTGTTCGTCAGTGGGTATGTTTCAATGCCCGGACAGCTGAATGTAACACAATAACTTTAATACACTAACTCTGTATCTCGGATAGCTCAGTTGGAAGAGCGGTGGACTGTAGCAGGTAAAATTCGGTAATCCATAGGTCGCTGGTTCGAGGAACATTTTATTTTTTGCACTTTGAGCGTTAGGCTCAATCAGTGTTTTTTCTCAGAAAATTTGTAAACTTTATAACCTACATAAAACGTAAAACCTATAACTCGTTGAGAATTTAAAAAAGAATTAATAATCAAATATGCAGAAACGAACCTTAAATCTCGCATTGAACTATTTTTTCTGAAATACGAGTGATCAGAAAACCAGCTGGCCTCCTCGATTTCTGGAATTCGACAGTAATAATTTCGTGATGCACCAAAGAATATACTGTCCACATTTGTCATGGCTTGGAACACTTGTATGGCGGCGAAAACGGAATACATCACGATCTGCCACGGGCCCATTGCCCCGACGTAGTTGGTCAGAAGATCATCAAACGATATATCGGTCATTTTGGGGATCTGAAACATTAATGGGTTTAGGATCGAATTCTACTTTAGCATTTTTAAAAAAAGTGAGTGAGGTTTAGAGCAAGGAGCAAAATCTGATAAAGGAATTTAAAACTATAAATTAACTGTATTAATTGTAATTGTTGTTTTGGAAGTGAGTTGTGTTTTACAGTACTTGGGATTTCCACATTTGTTGTCAGTATACTTTAATGATTATACATCTCAATTCATAAAAAAATTGAAAAAAATACAATTAGATGCTAATAAATTTGATCATGACACTGACCCATCAATGACTTATGGTCAAATGGTAATATTTGTAGTTTATAGACTACACTAGAGATGGGATCGGTTCCACTTTACCGGTTCCGGTTCCGGTTCCAGGGTACCGGTTCCGGTTCCGGTTCCGGTTCTAGAAAGTGGCCGTTTCCCGGTTCCAAATTCGGTTCCACGTTATTATTGATGATTTACGTAATTTTTTTCCATATTCATATTTTACATGTTTTTGACGCTCTGATGACTTGACAAAATAGCCTGAATTTTAAAGATATAAGTCATACAGAGGACTACCTGATCGATATAATCGCTTTTGTACTGTTTTCTGTCGTCTAATGTGAGGTCGCATGTGAGCGCCCACACAAAATTATTTAACCTTCTTTCCAATCTTAAGGTGGCGCTCCGAATAACTGACTTTGGGAAATAAAACATTTCAGACATGTTTTTAGGCCTTCGGTCTTGAAGAAAGTTTGTTCAGCAGTGAATTAGGTTTCGATTGATAAGCATAACGTGTAGATTTGCTGAAAATATCTTTATGACCTCAATTTTGATGTGGCATAATGATTTCCCAAAAAGTAGTAAATGGTTTTTGTTACTTTTTGAAATGGGTTCCCATAGCAAATAATCCTCCTTAACAAACTTTAGCTTTCAAAATCTTTCAGTCGTTTTTTGTTGTTGTTGTTTTGCTTTGTTTTTTAAATTAGACTAGCTTTCATTTGATATAAGGTCAAATTTTGGTCAATTTGAAATTTCAACCAATTTTTCAATGGGATAAAATTTTTAAATCGATATACCAAAAATTCTATATGACTTTTAGTACCTTTTCAAACAGTTCTATGCAGCGAATTGCTAGCTGCAATTTTTTAAAAAGTCGTATGTGTAAGCAAACTTTTCTAAACAAATTTCCAAAATACGTTGAGCAACATTGACAAAATACGCGATTTTTCAAACCAATTTTTTGTTAGCTAGTTTTTGGCTTCAGAAACTTTTCTCAACGGATTTTAGCACAAAAAAATAGCTAAATTTTTTGAAAAATACGTATGTTCCAGGTTTAAATAGTTGAAATTGGGCTAAAGCGTACATTTTTTTAAGATTACTGTCAGCTGCGAAAACTGATCCGGATGAAACTTTGCAAACTGTTAGAGCAGATACATATGGAGGCGCCGAACTTCATGAATTGTAGTTATTATGATTTGGCTCAATATGATAGGCTTTTTAAAACGTCACTTTCGATAGAAATTAAAATAACTAAAAATTTATTGCAAATAACAAAAATTCGACAAAGATGGCACCTCGACAAGATAATTGTCTTTAATTTAAGCTATAGATTGTTAAATGTGGTTGAGGCACCATTGAGATACGTCATTTCAAAAATTAGTCAAATTTTTTTAAAATTTCAATTTTGATGCAATTATAAAATTTGCTAAAATGTTGCGAGACTCATCTAACTTTGCAGAAATGCTTCACTGGTGTTCATCTTGATTGCACTTAAGGTGGCGCTCAGGGGAACCGACTTTGGCATTTAATTTTTTTCAGCGACATTTTTGACCATAATGTCTTGAAGGAAAGTTGTTCAAAATGAAACCAGCTTTCATTTGATGTGCATATTGTGATAAAAAATTTTTTTAAATTTTTTAGACAATTTTGTAGCCGTAGCAAAAAAAATTTTGTTTTCCATATACCTAAAATGATTACTCATATCATTGAAATATGCTGTTTCTTAGCTTTAAATTGATGTATCAAACTTAAGAATACGTTGAAGTTTTGCTGAGTTATTTAGCCGTGAAAATAGCAAATCCAAAATGAAAAACCTACAAAGCTGATAAATCTTCGAAAATGTCAAATTTTTGATTTAATCTCTTAAAAAATTGAGTATGGCTTTTTGTAACTTTTTCAATGGAATTATGCAGTCCTAGGAAAGGTCTAATTTTTGAAAAAGTGAAACGTGTGGGCAAACCTTACATTTTTGCGTAGCGAAATCGACTACTTTTTTTGGATCTGGGTCCCAGCTGCCGTGTGCGATTGAGTTGAAAATTTGCACAATGAAAGAAAGAATATAAATGCAGACGTGAAAGTTTTTCGATTTTCAAATTTTGGCCCGCAGCACTTTTTGTAGTCGCTCAAACACAACTGATTTTTGAAAAATCGATTTTATGCAAAATCAAAAATTAAAATGAAAAATCGAAGATCAATCACGTCTAGATTTTTGAGAGATCTTTTTATTGATACCAAGATCATCAAAATCGGTTGAAGTTTCGCTGAGCTAGGTCAAAAACAAAATTAGTGTGAATAGGAAATTCGACATGGTCATAAAATTTGACGCATTCACATTGAAGTGCTAAACTGCATTGAAAAAAAGTTTTTATGATGTCTCTTTGATATACAATTAAAGTGGTATTGCTATTTATTGCATGAGCTGAGCGCCAAACATGAGTTTTATTGCTGAGCGCTACCTTAAGCAAAAAAGCTCGTATCACGAAAAAACAAGAAACTATAGCAACTTAACTTATTGGATGTTACTCAGAGCGCCCCCATAAGGCTTATTCACAAGAGGGCGCATTTCGCTCCATGGCGTACGCCATGGCGCATTGCATGGCGCATGAGCGGGTGCACGAGCGGGCGCATGAGCGGGCGCACACGCACACTTGCCTAGTGCATTGTGTGAAATAATGCAGCTGGCAGTGTGAAAATAGAAAGCGCCCGCTCATGCGCCCGCTCAGGCGCCCTCGTGTGAATAGGCCTTAAAGGGGTGAAAATTTGTCGACGTCAATGAGCTGTCAGAATAATGGCCTCGGAAAAATTGCCAAAAACCACTTGTTGGACAAAAATAAGCCTAAGTTGGAAAATTTTGCAAAAGTCAATGAGTTCAAAGCTATAAATTTATCTCACTTTTGTCACTAGCTATTGATTTCCGTAGTGCCATTTTAGACTAAACGCTGTAAGAAACCATTTTCTATGCTAAAAAAATGCAAAAAATTTTATAAAGCTAAATTCAAGCTTTTTATCTGTAAAAAATATCCGCAAAATTTTTTGAATTGTAGAAAAATTGACTAAAAATTACGTTTTCAAAATTTAGCATCAACTAAAGCTGAAACTTTAGAGATGACGTAATATTTACAATCAAACAAAATAATGGGTTGTTGAACCTCTACCCGCCGACTCGATCCAAAAATTGAACCAACCCGTTTTCAAATGTCATGGACCCTAAGTTAGTCACCAAAGTTAGCAGAAAAAGCCTGCACATAAAATATAAACTATGGCAGGTTCGGTGGCAAAATTAAAATGCACAGACAGAACTGTAAAAAATAATTGATGATCAACGAAAAATATGATGGAACCGGTTGGAACCGGCACCATGCCGGTTCCGGTTCCGGTTCCAAAATTGCTGCCGGTTCGGTTCCGGTTCCGGTTCCATCCGGTTCCAGTGGAACCGATCCCATCTCTAGACTACGCCAGTGACTAAGAAAAACAACCATTTTCTAATCAAAATTGACGCGTCAATAACCATTAACTTTGACTTTGTGCGGCGTTGTATTTGTAAAATAAATTTAGCGATATAATTATCAATGTGAAATAAAAAATCAGAGGTTTGTCATTTGTGAATCATCGACAACAATTTTGAGTCACGGCAAAAAATGTGATGAACAAGTAAACACAAGTAAACAGTGTCATAAAATTTTTTGCAGTGCATTTGTAATAAAAAAAACTTCGCCACAAAAGTTCCTAGTTTACTTGCAGAACTTTAAACTTATTCCATTAAAAAACTGGCTGTCCATAATTGGCAAGACAATAAACAAATAAATTACTAATAAACACAAAATCACGAGTGTTTTTTTAGCAAAGCAATAACCAATATTCCAATAAATAACCCACAAAGCTAGTTAAATCCAGAGTTTCAGTTTCAAGCTTATGCTGCTTGCTAAAGTAAACAATAAAAGCAACAAGAATTTTGATAAAATTGCGAGTTTGTACAAACTTGCAATTTTATACTATATATTTATCTATCACACTATACAACTAGTTTTGCAACTCGAAACGTTTTCACAAAACTAGTTTCAAAACAGTTCAAATTTGTTTCACGTTTGAAAATTTATTAAAATCCTTTGGAATTCACAAATGATCAAAACACATAAACGATTTATTAGTTACGATTGTGAATATGTATTGACATGCATTTAGTTTACGCTTGCGGAAGTAATGCACATTGTAAGTAAACACTGGTGCACAGGAATGGTCAATGTTGGGTCGCGTATATATTAGAATCAGAATCTCAAATTCCTACGTTAATTTGGGTGTGTCAAATTTCCAGTGTTTATTAACACTAGAAGGGTGAGGTGCCTCGCTTATGTGCCTGCCGCACATCGACGCTGAAACTCTCACTACCTGAGTACTAAGTAGTCTACTGCCGTAGAATGCAAAATATGCAACTCCGGGGTAGAATTGAACCGCCAACATTCTGATCCGCAATCAGATGCTTAATAGATGCTAAACGCAGTATGATTTGAGCTAACAGAGCTTGCGAATGAATGAATGAATCGATGAATTAATTTACGACAAGCAGAACGGTATGTCGTGTTAGCGTACAATAGTAGCTATTTACGGTTAATTAATAAATTACTATTGAACTGAACCGTACCGTACCGTTTACTAGCTATAATTTGGAGCTTTTCTGCAAAATTCATCCAGTAGGTAAAGGATTAAACATAGTCGCGCTTAAACTACCGTATTCTATTTAGCTCCTGCCTAATTTTTGCCAACCCTTGTATGTCTTGCATAAATCAGCAGCACTTTTGGAGTCTCCGGCCCGCATTCCTTACGTCTAAAACTTTTAGACTTTTTGATTGAACTGCCACCAGTTGTCATTTGGGGCAATTAAGACGTTTGGTTTGCTTGGTGGCAACTGCGCTCCGATACTTACATGTTCCCCTTCACTGATTTTTCAAAAAAGGGATAATTGTTTTTTTATTTGTTCTTACTAAAGGTTTCTAAAGTAAAATCGCCTGTTTATTACATCAAAATGTCCAATAAACGGCCTATTAAATATGTTTTCCGTTACTTTTAACATTAAACCGTTTACCTAAACCAAAAAACTTACCAAAACCCCCCACGCTACCAAGGAACAAAATTCTCAAGAAGGGACGCCGCCTGTTATAATACACATTTTGGCGACTTAATTAGCAACTCCTTAACAATTTGTTTTGTTTACTACTAAATGTTACAACTTCACTTCTTCTGGGAGACTTTAAACTTTGAAGTGACATCTTTGTTATTAGCTAAAATGTTTGTTATTTATGCATTCTATGTAGTCGGCAACAATTACCATAAGGCTCAAAACGTCAGAGTGACACTGTCCGAATAAGGCTCGATTCATACTTTCGTCTGTATGTCCGTCCGTTCAGCCTGCAGATTGACGTCACTAGCAGCCTAGTGCAATGGATCAACCAGCGCATGTGACGTCATTATTTCGTCATTTTGTCGGCTGAACCCTAAGGTGGTAGCAACAAGTTTGACAATTAGATTTTAGTGAAAGCTCTTTTTTTACTAGTAAAGCAGTACATATCAGAAAACTAGATCAAAATATACACATTTAAGACTATGTAGCTACCGCGTTGGCTCAGTGTTTTGTAAACCAACGTAGCTAGCCTCAAACTTAATTTCGAGAAATTAAAAAAATCAACATCACACTTTTTGTCTAGTTTAAAAAAATATTGCTTCAAAGTCATGTCGTTGAAATCGTTACTACCACCTTAACTGACCTTATGCTGGGCATGACTTTATTTGAAAAGTTTACTGAGAGATTTAATCGATTAAAGCCCGATTCCCACGAGGGCGCATTTTGCTCCATGACGTACGCCATGGCGCACGCCATGGAGCATAAGCGGGCGCACGAGCGGGCGCATGAGCGGGCGCACACGCACACTTGCCTACTGCATTGTGTGCATTGTGTGCATGTGCTTGTGTGCATTGTGTGCATGTGCTTGTGTGCATTGTGTGATCGGGCGAATTCTATTTTCGCACTGCCTTCTGCATTATTTCGCTCAATGCAGTAGGCAAGTGTGCGTGTGCACCCGCTCATGCGTCCGCTCCTGCGGCCGCTCATGCTCCCTCGTGTGAATAGGCCGTAAAGCCTATTTCACAAGATGCGATTTTATGTTGCATGAAACATCGCATGCGATATCCCATGCCACATCGCATGCCATATCGCATGCGTGTACGTGGATATGGCATGCTCGCATCGCAGCTACATCGCATGCAACATCGCATGCGATGTTGCATGCCATGTAGCATGCGATATCGCATGCAACATTCATTTCACACTATGCAACATGCTGTGCTGCATTCATGCTATAAATACCTAGTCCAAATTAGAATACTTTTATATATTAGCATCAAATTTTTGGAAAAATTCAGTTGAATAGGTAAATTAAATAGCTGTATGAATAGGTAAATTACTTAATTATATATCATTTAATGTTATTAAATTACATATATATTTATTGAACAGTTAATTAACGTCTTATTAAAAAATAAACATCATGTTAAATTATAACGCTAGTAATTTGATTACGTTTAATAATATTTTAAAATTTAAACTTAAATTACTGGAGTAAAGTTACTCATAAAATTAACTGTTAGATGTGTAAGGTGGGGCTTATTTCATACTTGGATTGACACATCATATTCGAACGTCAAATCAGAGCTATATTGCATAGAATGCTGCATGAAAAATTGCACAGAAAATGATTATGCTGCACGGCATGTTGCATGAAATTTCTCATTAGAAATTTTACATGCTACATCGCATGCGATATCGCATGCGATGTTGCATGCGATATCGCATGCGACATCGCATGCGATGTGGCATGCGATGTGGCATGCAAAATCGCATCGTGTGAAATGGGCTTAACACACTACCGCATACCGCCTTTCTTTGAAATAGTCAGTAATAAATTGAAGTTACTGCTATCAGCTACTGATTACTGAATTAAAACCGAGTTCAGTCAACTTGACTCATCCGCTAAAGTCAATAATAAATTATATTTAATCCATAATTAATCTAATGAACTTTAGTCATTTCGTGCGTAACGCTGCCAAACTTATGTAACTGTAAGTTGGTATATTAAAATTTGACCTGTAGAAATTAGACTTATTTTACGCTTGAACTAGCTTTCTGTCTTTTTTGCTCATTTATAGTTTAATGAGCCGAATAGCCACTTGACTTTTTCCATTTCAAGGACCGTTTGAAAATTTTGAAAAACAATTTTAGCAGAAAATTTGTACTTTGAAGTTACGTTGCTGTCGTGCAGTACAGTTTTATGTACTATATCATCTTCTTTAAGTTTTCTGTATACTTTTTTGTTTTTTAGTTCAATGTTTTGCATACACTAATCCGTAGTGGTAGTACTAAAAACCATTTCATAAAACTATATTAGTTGGACAAATTTACCTATGTAGATTAACTTCAGTATCTCAACATATGATACCTAAACTTAACTTTATAAAACTTACACAAAAAACTAAACTAACGCAACTAAATACAGATCACAAGGTTTCATCGTTCCACAAAGTTTTATAAATTTTTGTCAATCCTACATATGTTGCTCTAACTGAAGTTAATCTAGTAACTCTAATCCAGTTAGCAAAAATTATGAAAACGAAAACATAAGCAATTTTATGACTAAACAAAGTACTGCTTGCTTGATTCGGGCCAATTCCTAAAATGAATTAAACGGATTAGATTAAAATATGTTTTGGCAATAACTCATGACATCGTTTACCAATATATACGAAATTTGTGTAATAGCAATTATTTGTAGCACCTCCCGCTTGTGCACAAATTTTTTTAACTCTCCTCAACATCGAGATAAGTTATTAGGCAAACAATTTTTAATCTAATCCGTTTAATCCATTTTAGGAATTGGCCCTATGTAATCTCATGTACAGCGTAGAGTAGTAGATCGTATGATGTTTTTCATTACTAACGAAGCTTCATAAGACAACGTTTCAAGCAGAAGTTGTTTTCATGCTTACACGTAAAACTGCAAAACTCAATCATAGGGCGTAGCCGTACTAATTGTTTATTTTACTATATTAACTGCCAGTTTAGCTAGTGTGGTGTGTGGTATCTTACAAAAGTTTGTATGTATGTATGTATGTAATGTACATTACATATATAACTGAAAACTGACGCTGATTTTAGGATTTTAATTACTAGAGGAATTTATACCATATGTAGCACTAGTTTTTTAAAAAACACAGTATAATACAGTACATAGTTGAATGACTTATTTTTGTATGAGTGCGTACTGTACTATAGTAATCATGTCATGTCGAATTCACAGGTTATAAAAATCCCATTATGGTTCGATTATTGCTAGTATTACAATTACTTCGATTTTTTTGCAACACTGTTGCAGTCGAAAAGTTTCTGCAGATATGCTTGTGGCAAGCCGATGTAAATAATATTGATACGTCAAAAAACAATCTTCTTCAGTGTTCTTACTTTACTGTAGAGAACGGCGATAAAAAAACAGCTTCTATTCCTCTCGCAAAAAGTTCTACATTTCCAATCATAGGCTATTCCTCTGAAAACTATTGCGACAATGACAAGATTGGAGCTTTCAAAACCGAATGGACAAAAAACGAGTGTTTTCCAAAGAAAGTAAGAAAACATTCATTTAATTATGACCAAATATTTACATATACGTTAATATATAATTAATGAATAATATACTGAAATTATATATAATTATTGTATATTAAGGTGGTAGTAACGTTTTCGACAGTTTTGCAGGAGTAACACTTGACAATTTACGATTTATTTTCAATCAATAATTTATAGTACGCATATTAATTTAGGAAACTATAAATTATTATGAAATAAATGCTTGCTAAAATAGCTTGAAACAATCATTTTTAATTTTCACAGAAAATATTTTTCAGCCAGTTACGACAATTTTTCGTAAATTTTCTGTTTAGCTAAGCCAAAGTAGTAGCTAGTCAAAACGGCCGTTTATTGAAAAAAGAAAAAATTGACACACGGGCATGTCAAAAACCTTCAATTTAGATGCCAAAACTTATCCTTCCGCTTTTCATTTTTTGAGATTACGTCACATTTATGTAACATTTCTTTTTGAACTAAAGCACATTATACAAAAGTACAAACTATACAACTACCAGAAGGATTTTGTTCAAAATTTGGGATAAATTGGCACACATATGTGTCTACTTTATACTAAAATTTCAAAAATTTTGTTTGCTTAAATTTTGCGTTACAGCAATTTCATTCACAGAAATCCGTAAAAATGTACTTCCGTGGACTAAATCTCAAGTCTCGATGTTGCAATCTTTTCATGCGTTATTTTACATGTTTTTTAGACAATTTCTGATGTGTCAATTTTTTTATTCGTATTAATTTAGTCTATTTCGTGAAAAAATTAGATTCAAAAAATCGTATATTTTTCAAAATTCGAAAAAATTCAAAATTAAAGGTCCGTAACTTCTTTTCTGCAACATATATGTAAATGCACCAAACTTAGCATTAAAATTCACCCTGTTATTGGCTTTGTTGGTGTAAAGAATGAAATTAGTTGGAGTTACACTGTCAATTTTACAAGCAAAACAAGAAAAATGCAAAAATTCACGAAATTTGACTACTTTGACAGTGTCTGCTGACTAGCTTGTTACAGATTTAAGCTAGATAATGTGCATAAGTGTAGTTTCAGTCAAGTTCTTTAACGTGAAAAAGACCGCTAGTAAATTCATTGAGGCAATCAAAAGTTATAGCACGTTATAAAAACTGTCGAAAACGTAACTACCACCTTAATTAATGGAATTACAAAAGTATTTGCATCGGCAGCAGTTAGGTCAAGTCATATTATGATTGTATTTAATTACAATAGTTACGATATTTATTTACCTAATCTACGAAAAAGTGCTGAATTTAACCCTTTCATTCATAATGTTGCTTCAGAGCAAGAATTAGCACTATCTCATACAATTGAAACCTGTTGGGTTTATGTCTCACAGAATCAGTTACTTCACGAGGATGTCTTAGGCGTCCTCATGAAGTCAGCCGGTGGCCCAGTGGTTAGGCGTCACAGTTCTGCCACAAAGTTGTCACTGGGAAGCATGCTTAGTTTGTGGCGTATGAATTCCAAGCCAAAACTTGGACTTGTGTTTAGAAAATTTCATGAAGGCAAGGGTTAATAGGTACTGTTCTGAGTGAATTTCTTGTTTCCTCTTTAATACATCTGCACAATATATATATCCTTGAAATTTAAAAGTTTTCTTTTAGTCTACTTCATGCAATTTTGATCCAGTAACGCTTGAGATTGTAACAAAAAGCAATGCAGAAAAGGATTTGAGTGTTTCGCTACAATATATGTACAATAAAACTAGAAAAGAAGTTTTTCTTGAAAAAAGCCTAATTTCTTGCTGTGATAATGATAAAGTAGTTCTGCACGAATTTCATATTATTCTTCCTGAATTTCTAAAGACAATTTTGATTAATCCCGAAGAAAGCAAAATTGTAGAAGAAAGCACGATACACTGCGAAAATTCTGCAAAGCGAAAAAAACCAGCGAAAAAGTATCCACGGCATTTTTATGATAAAACCCAGCTAGCCATTGTTACTTGCGCCTTTATATTTTTTGTAATTCTAATCACCGTTATCTCCGTTCTGGCTTGTGTTTTGTCCAATCGACGAAAAGAAAAGGAAGAACAAAAACAAAAAGATATCGAAAAGCTTATCATCGAAGCACCAAGCCAAGCTAGTAAAGAACAGCTGGTAAAAAGCGGAGGAAGTGTCGGGCTTAATACGAAAGAGAGCGTTCCTATCCATCGAGTTAGCCTGTCGAAAATATTTGGCAACACTGATTCGAAAACTAAACTAAGACGGACAGAAACATGAACTGCTAGCCGCCACAATAAAAATCAAATTGATTTCTTGAATCGAAATTGGATCGAAACCAATATTCACTTGCACTGGGGTTCAACTTAGTTTTATTAATATACTTAATTTTATTATAGTATAGTGTTGTCATTGTGATGCAATGGTTTGTAGGTAACGTGCATATGTGTGTTAGTGTTTGTGCAACTACAAGTACATACATACTACATACAGTATCAATCTATCTCAGATTTCTTCAATGCGTCATAAAAGGCGACGTCAGCTTTTCTGAAACATTCACCAACATGGTTTCGTCAGTTGTACTTCAGGTCAATAGTTTTGAATGTGAATGAAGCCATCTTAGGCCAGGCGTTAAGACGACGTGTGTTAAAATAACCCATCTTGTGACTTTTATTATCCGATTACTCATATGTATATATATATAGGTTCAATAAACATGCTAAAAACTCATTAATTAAACTTTAATTATGTTATCTAGCATTTCACGTACGTCAAAAACCTTGCGGATAAATTCCAAACCTATCTTAATTCAGCCAAAATCTGTTGTTTAGGTGACAAAAGGTCCCTTTAGTGGCCGCTATTATTAAAAACTGACTAACCGCTCTTACGCAAGCCTGACTCATAGCTGACCAAGCTGTTCTTCACATACCTGGATTCAATAGGCAAAATTACCCTGAGAAAAACTGAACCTAAGCCTAAGCCTAAACCTAGCACAGAAGCATTTGAACGACATTAATTAATCACAGCTGCCTGATTCACCTTTGCTTGGCCTTGGATTCATTTTTAAACAGATACAATTTCTTATGGAAAATTGTTGTTCAGGTACAAAATTAAGGTAAAGTCTGCTTCTTTAAAAAGACAGGTTGTCACGGCTGAAACTCAAATCACGTGATTATTTTAGTTTTTTATTGTATACGCGTGTGCATCTTTTGCACATACATAGTTTCTTTTTTGCATTTGTTTTTTGTTTTCTTTTGTGGTATTTCTAGATTCCATTGCACGTTTTTTAAAGAAAGATCTTAACTGAGAAACGATATGTAGGTACATTACATATCTACGTTGTGGTACTGAAACTGAAACAAATTTTAGGGTAGTCAAAAGTGTGAAATTGCAAGAATTACGTTTTATAAATGATTCTTTGCTGCACAACACTGCATTTCTTTCATATATTTGAGGTAAATAATGTACCTGTTGCACAATAGATTTATCAATTTCTTTTCTACAAATACCAGCGTACAGTAATCTAATATTTTGGTGGTTTCTAAGTCAATCCAATAAATGTTATTATCTAGATTCCCCAAATCAGAATGTGTCTCCAACCTAAGTCTCCAATTTTACGTCTTGTCTTGCACATTTTAATGACCAGTAGACTCCGGTATTGTTGAGGCAGGATAGACTCCCAAGGGGGTCCTCAGAAAATTGATTGGACTAATTTTGGTCACCCCCTGAGCCTAAGCTAAATCACACAACAAAGATGTAAACATTAATCCATTTATAATGTGATTTGACATTTGCTAATTTATGTGTGACCAAATGAAATTTAAAATTTTCATTTTTTAAAATTTCGTATAGTATATACAAATAGACAGTAATTAATTTTCTTGAATGTAACGTTCCTGTTGTGTGCAATTGGCTACAGCAATGGCTTTTTGGCGCGATATTTCGTCGCCCCCTCCCCCAAAATGTCTGATCCCAAGAGAGATCAAATGTCCGCCAATTGAACCATTGTTAACAAGTCAACTGAAAACAATGTGACAAGCCTACTTTACTGCTCATTTGAACGTTTCTAATTCCACTCTATTGCATGTAATTGTGCTTCACTGATTTTAGGATTTACGGCGTCGGATTTTTGAATTTTAAAATTTTGATTCAATATTTTTAGTTGTGGTTTTTAATGACATAATGATTTGATTTGTGTAACTATAATGTATATTTTAGCTTATTTTAAAGCATGGATCCTCATTTGTTACAGAATTAAACGGACTGGACTTTATCAAGTTGGAGCTTTAAGAATTGCGATACGACAAAACGAGTTAAAATGACTTTGCTGCTTAATTTTATTTTAAACTCTTTTCGCAAAAATCAACGGATGATACGGAATAAAACATGCACGCTTAAAATTAGCCGTATAGTTCGTTTAGACTGACTAAAATTATGCACGAAGTAGGCAAATTCGCAGTTTCGGACTGCCAATTTGAGCATGATTTTTCAACCGTTTATAAGGATTAAAATAAGCTGGTTTAGTCTGCTGAAAATTAGTCCTACATTAGTCATTTATGGCCACAAAAATTTGTATAATAATGATTAATAATAAAATAAAATAAAATTAGAAGATAAACATAAATTGTTCACTACAGTACTACACTATACAATATTATATGATTAGTATTTTATTAATACTTGTTGATATTAAATGTTGCGCATTATTATATAGTGAAATGAATCATGCACACCTGGTGCATCAAAACTTATTAAAACTAAAAAACAAACTAAATAGCTGAATAAAACTAATACAGTCAGCTTCCATGTCGGTATACAATCTAGTACCCAAACTACATACAGTTTCTTTTTTTATGTTTGCCCATAAGGTGGTCGACTACAGGGTGGTTCCCAGATTCACCTCTTCCTTGTTTGAAACTATACCAGGCTATGGGCATAGCTACAAGACAAGGGCATCCTAACTATGTACATACGGTGTGTGAGTGCAGTATTTGTTTTTAAATTAAATTTAGGGCAGAGATTGGGGCCTCACATACCGATCCCGAAGGGTACAGTTGTGAGTACCCCGTACAGTTTCTATCTATGTACAATATGTAAATACGTAGAAAATAACAAATTTGGAAATTGTGTCTATTCGTTAGTCATTAATTTCTGAATTTCACTATCACTTATGTTGAAAAATTTCGTTAGACAATATTTTTACGTTTTTATCTGAAATGTCAAACTTCCCGCCAAAATATGTAGATAGTCTTGTGAAGACTATCAGCATATTTGGCCATTTATTGACCTTTCAAAAAATAAAATTTATGATGTGTAAGGTTCAATTTACAGCTATTTTCGGTCGTTTATGTTCTTTATTATATCATTGTATGTATGTACGCAGCTGAATGTATATTCGTCTATTTTGCATTTCTGATTGTTGTTCATAGGACTTTTTTTAAATCACTGAGATAAATTTAGTGACATATAGTTTTGAACTAATCATTCCTTCTCAATCGAATAGAAGCTTCGATTTAAGTACAAAATCCAGCTAAATATTTTCTTCTTTAACCATATACTATGTATTTTCCCCCTTCTTTGTATCACAACAATTTTTCTAACTTTTCACTTCTGCCAAAGTTTTGATTTTTCTGAATAGCCCGATAAGGATGCTTATTTCCGCAAATCTTCCCCTATTGTTCTCTGTAGTGTCTAGGCTTTGGCTTAGTACTAGGCTTGCGGCGTCACAATTTATTGAATATTTTTAGTAGCTAACAAAAAATCTTAAAATATTTTCTATTCACGCTAGGATTCATTTCATGTCGACTTATTTAGCGATAAATTTATTATCGTAATGAAAATAAGTTTGTCTTTCCTATTAGATAAATTGAATTTTTTTGATAATTTGTTATTGTGCCAATTGGTGCTAACTTTAATTGCTTAATTTATCAAACTAGTTTTCTGGTATTTTGTAAAGTTTATTCAATTTTTTGTTCCCCAAAATCAGTTTAATTTATTCAGCTTCATTTGCTCTAGAGTAGTTTTTTTTACTTGATAGGGCATGCTTTCACTATGGATGGGGCGATTAGGCGATATTTTAGTCCGAAGCTCCTTGTAAGACTGCATAGACTTAGAAAGTTATTAATACAGTCAGCGGTTTAAAGTATTAGCATTAGCTGTTCAAGGGTCACTTCAACGTTATATTATGTAACTGGACTAGTTAACTAGATTAACTTCAGTAACCCCACACCCAGATAAAAGGTTATGAAAGTCTAGTTAATCTATTAATCTAGTCCAGCTAATATTAATGTATGACAATGCCTCCTCTACGTAAGTAAGTTATGTAATCCCACTTAGACAGATGAAATAATTAGTTACATTACGGCCGTTCAATCCGGATTTTTGGAGCGGTATTTCAAGCACGATTTTGGCATTTAGTTGGAATAAAATAAACCGTTTATTGCGACAATGAGACTCAAGTTACTTACATTTCATCTAACACTTTAAATACCGGAACGTTTAACTTACTTTTATTGCTTGTTTCTTATGTAAAATATTGCTTTGTCTCCAGCTAGGGTTTCTTTGTTTCTTTGTAAACCCTACTTAACTGACATTTTGTCTCTTCTAAAACGATGTAATAACTTATCGGTGACTAGCTAAAACTTGTAGTTGAGTAAACTTGAACAAATTTTTCTTTACTTGTATCAATTCTTCAAGAGTTAGCTGTCAGCCAATTGAATTTGAGCTAACATTCTCACTAACCAATCACGTTTCGGTAGTAATTTCTGCCGCAGCCAATGGAATTGAAGCCCTACTTACAGCGTTTACGAACAACAAGTTTCACGTTTTGCGCACTTCATTTCTAACGTTTGTGTTTTAAAGTAAAATTAACTACAGTATCCTTCTTAAAGTTATACAGATTTCTCTTACTAGTGTCGTATACCTTACAACTTTTTTCGATTACTGTACTAATTGTATTTTTTCACGCTGTTTACACCGTACCATGAGTGTTACGTTTTTGTTGATTTTGCTAAGAATACATATTTGAATGATTTCCGATAAAAAACTTTGCAGCCATTTATACTTTTACTGTGTACAATTGCTTGGAATTTTATCAAAAATTAATATTAACTGGATTAGATTAATTAGGTTAACTTCATTACTCAACATAGTATGAACCTAAATTTATTAATTGTTTTGCAAGCTAATGCAAATGATTCGGTTTGTCGTTCTATCAAGAAAGTTCTATGAAATTTCGCCGATTCGTTGAGTCGCCGACGTTAATACATATATGTAGTTAATCCAACCCATTTAGGTAATATAATTAATGAAAAGGCGCTTAGTGAAGGAAATCTACACGAAAACAGAACCTGAAGCACAACCAAGGGCCAATTCCTAAAATGGATTAAACAGATTAGATTGAAATTTGTTTGCCTAATAACTTATCTCAATGTTGAGGTAGACTTAAAAATTTTTGTGCACACGCGGGGGTGCTACAAATATATAATTGCTGTCGCAAATTTCGTATCATTCCATAAACGATGTGATGAGTTATTGGCAAAACAAATTTTAATCTAATCCGTTAAATTTCTTTTTAAATTTATTTAAATTCATTTTAGGAATTGGCCCCAAGTAACGATTTCAACTTTTTCTATACCTACCGTTACGTCAAATTTAGCCTCTTTTTACGTCAACTAAACTTTGAAATTGAAAACCGTCAATCTAAAGTGGTTATTTTGTAACGAAGAATCAAAAATTTTCTGAAAACCTCTTAAAATAACCTCACTACGGTGGCATCAATGAGGTTAGAAAATTGTGTTTGCTCCTATCTTGAGCTAAACAATTGAATTGCCTATCTTCTCTTCTAACTCAAGTACCATCCTTTGTACATACAAAATTTCGCTTCTATGTTAAGCTACAATTTAAACAGTTGCTGACATTGCAGACAGGATCTTTCGGCTTAGCGTACGATGACCTAGACCTCAGGACAGATTAACAGATAAACCCTCAATAAACGCATAAAGTATGTACACAACTAACTTCTTCAGAACATACGCCAATTACATACTAATATATGTATTCCTTTGAGTTTCAAGTAAACTACTAGTTTTTTCCTTTTCCTTTCATTTTCTTTTTCTTTTTCTCATTATTCAGTTACGTCCGTAGCGCAAGCATCAATCTTAAAGTTTTAAATCCTCCCGATTTTCTACATTCTGAACATAAATTTGAGCCAAGCTTTGAAGTTTGAATTTTTTAGAAATCGATGGTAAAAAATCGTCAGGAGTCCTCACCGGTCATGGTCACCGGTTTTTTTATGTATTGTTGTGACCAAAATATTGCTGTGCTTCTTTCAAAAAAACGGTACGGTTTACCACGCAGCCGAAAACGTAAACCGTAAAAAGCACTCATTCATAACAACAGTTTCATTCATGCAGTTTTGACGGAATTACGCATCAGCCTACGTTTATGAATTGAAAATTACTTACAGTTTTTATGGGTTCTGAAAAAGTTGTAGGTACTTTTGTAGATTATAAGCCACTGATAAAAATGCTTTTAAAAGCTTCGCGAAGTTACAAAAGCGTCTGTTTTCTTAATAATGCCAAGTTTTGATTTTAGTTTGTCCTTTTTTGCATTGGTAAATTGTATTAGGTATATTTTGCTTATGTTTCATTGTTTCATTGATTTAATTTTTTGCACTGAACTTTAAAGGTGAAAATAGTATAACCTCAATTTAATTTTTGTTTTCACCCGTTCCTAAACAGATTTATGTATTTTTATAATATTTTTGAATAATTTTTGTCCATGCTTTATCAATTTACACGTCTACACTGTGTTTTTTCATTATTTATTTTTTTGTTTTAAGCCTGCTATCTCGACATGAGGTTATGTATGTAGAATAAATACTAAGCTCGATTTATCTATCCATTTCTTGTTTTGCAAATTAATCTGAATGTGCTAATAAATGCTAATTTAGATTCTGACATGCTATACCTGTCTTATGTGCTATTTCAAGGTTTTACATAAGCAGCAATATATTTTTGTTGTTTATTCGATTTCGTTTTCAATTATGTGAAAGTTCTAGTTATAGCCAATTGGTGACAATTTCTGAGTTTTTAAAGCAAAATAATGTACACTGAATTTTGGAGCCTAACAGCAGAGAACCAAGAATATATTCTTCCTGCAATTAACCTAGCTTGGTTTAACTTGATTTATTTCGGTCTTTAGATTGTTAATTAGTTAAGTTCACTCTCGTTATTGTAATGGAGAATCAGAGTTATACACAAAGTAGACATAGGTTATTTACTACATATTTACTCACAAAGTACAAAATAATGTTTATTTTACTGTTTTAATTATTTTACATTCAACTTTTTCTAACTTTTCTGGTAGTTTTTCTTCAATCTTGTTTTTGTTTCCATCAAGAGTTAAAACATCTGCCAAGAAAATTGCCTCAAAACTTTTACAAAAAAGGTTGTCCGAAAGTGTGTTTTTCTGCTGTTATGTATCCTAAGGGACCAATTTTATGTTTTGTTTTGACCCTGATTTTTTGAAAAAAATAGTTCCCAAAGGAAATGAAAAATTTCAGACTTTGCAGATTCATTTTTACTTTATTTTGTGTAAAAAGCGTTTTTGATACTTTTTTGTCCTGGACAACTTGACTAGACATAATGCGAAATCACTGACCCGGATTTTCCCGACAGATCAGAAATTGAAATAAAAACATGAGGCAAAAGTATGACACTCGTCCCTATTTTGTTAATTGGCCAAAATACATAGCTCTATCTATTCCTTATGCTACATACGTTCAGAACAAAGCATAGGTGCACACATATTCCAAAACAGTAATTTGCTGAACTGCTAAATGTTCTAAATTGTAGCACTGATATCAAGTGTCTTCTCCTGTTATGTCAATTGTCACATTTTCGTTTCAGAACTTGTGAGTGGTCAAAAGTGGACATTACAATTCATTCCAACATCCATTACGATTAATTTGCTGATAGTTTCGTTCGCACTCTTACTTTAACTTTAACTTTAACTAAAGCTGGTCAGCACTTGCCAGAACTATAGTATGTAATTTTCTGGACGGATTTTTTGCTGATGATGATTTTACGATTTGAACTATGTCCAGTTTTATGCTGTGCCTAAGCCTAAGCCTAAACCTGATTTTTGGCTTTTTGGCCAAAGGCAGTATCTTGCCGAAAAAATCGCAACTGTTGGAGAATGATTTTCGACAACTTTTAGAATTCAAGCAAGTGCCGAAACATTCGATATTTCACTCGGGCGCGAATGACACTTTGAGAGATCGCAATTATGCTTCGACTTATATGAAGCACTTATTTCAGAAATATTCGCATAGTAAATTTGATCCTAATGATGGGAACTTGATCCAAGTGTTATACCAAAAATCGGTATGTTGTTTTAATGTCGTTTTTTGCCAAACTTTGCTTATTTTTGACCATTCCAGTATGTTTTGGCGGTTAACTGCATATTTTTTGTATATCACGTACCGCACAAAATGATTTCCACCTTTCAGAATATAAAATTTTAAACAATCATGTTACTGTACAGATGGTTTACTGTAGACTACTGAAATGACTAGGTTGGTACGCCTGTTAGTAAAGAGAGTCGTAATGTCATCTCAAATACGGGTCGTGTCCGTCAAACTTTAACACCATTAAAATTAAACTAGTTGCGCTAAAACTGATACTTCTACGAATTTCCACTAAACAAAGTACAAAATGTGTACAAAACGGAATGAGTGTAAAGTAGGTTTATTATGAAATTGAATAAGATGAATAAAACTAAAAAAAGTGATAGGTAATTGAGTTACTAATCAAAATCGAGTACAATTTAATTCACCTAACTTAATCTAATCGAATCTATCTAAAGGCCTATTCACGCTGCTCATGCGCCCGCTCGTGCGCCCGCTCGTGCGCCCGCTCGTGCGCCCGCTCGTGCGCACTGGCGCACGCCATGGCGTACGCCCTGCAATGCGCCACGGCGTACACCATGGCGTACGCCATGGAGCAAAATGCGCCCTCGTGTGAATAGGCCTTAATACTACTCATTAATCAACTCTTATTACGCTTTATTTTTTCTTGTTTCAGACAAACTCGGCAAGCATAAAGTGCTGCTTTTTGACCTCAAAGGGGTCGGTCCAAAGGAAAAAATCCCCAGCGCTGAAATTCACTACAATCATCGATCAAGAAAGAACTCAAAATCGCCTCATGGCAAAAGAGGTCGACGTAAAATTCACTGCTTTCTCATTTCTGAATCTGGTCAATTAACTGAACTGCGTCGCAAGTCCGACACTGCCACTTGGGTTTCCTTTGACGCGACCAGAGGGGTCAAAGGTCACCTCTCATCTAATCCTAGAAAAAGAATTCTCGTAACCCGGATCTTTTGGCGTAGTTTTTGCCCATGAGAAACGAGGGGGGCTGAAATTTCACGATCGCGAGGGACTGCCAAGCATAGCTCGCCATTTCTGATCATTCATTCTGATGACAGCAAATCAGTGGTCGATTCAGAAACGTCTGTCGAGGGGTCGTAAACGGCCGAAACGTCAAATTTCGGCAAACGGATACTACGCTTATTCTGTCGAAGGCGTAGATACGGCGTCAAATTCAGACGCAGATCAGCAAATCGCCGTTGATAATTTCGTCCGCCATGGCCCGTCGGTTCTTTTGACGCGAAAAGTGGCGTCGACATCGAAATCATTGACAAAAAGGACCCCAGGATTGATCTAAACATTTCCCGCCGAATTTGGCGGGAAACAGGAAAAATCTAAAACACAAGAATATCCCTATGCCAAAGCGGCCCCGACGTATGAAGTGTCCTCGGGGCCGGGCGTGAATGCCGAGGTTGTGCTTTTGCAACCCGACCGAAATCCCGAGCCATGCCGCCGCCACGAATTGGTCGTCGATTTTCGCGATATCGGCTGGCATGACTGTATTATAGCCCCCAAATTATTCGAAGCCCACTATTGCATGGGTTCTTGTGTTTACAAACCGGGGTCGGTGAGATTTCATAATTTTTGCAATTCATCGTTGTATCGTCAAATTCAAGCAATAATCACTGAGCTCAATTTTACAAAAACAACCCATTGAATTTATTGTAGCATGTTTATAAATTTGCTGTTTCATAGCGATTTTTCGTAAATCAGCCAATTTTAGTCTGTAAAATTGAACATTTTTCAACTTAGAATTGAAAGCGATCCGCTGAAGTTAACTTTGTAAAGGTTGAAAGGAAGGTTGAAATCTTTATCAAATTGGGCCCAGAACTGACCAGCGATATCAATGTAGTGACTGCAGTTAGTGATGACCTCGATTAGTAACGCTGACCATAATATCTAGAATCATACATAGTTTAGGTAATTCTGATCGGTACTTCAGGTATACAACTGAGTTGTTAGTGGAATTAGACTAAATTGCACTGATTCTAATGGTTTCGTTAAGTTTTGTTAACTATCTTAAAAAATACACAAATTTATGTAGAAAATTGTGCTAAAATTATCGCTTTCTAGACTGTTGTGTTATGGATATATTTAATAATTTTAGTTTCATTTTTGTGTAATATTTTTGTTGTATTTTCGTATTGATTGTTCTATTTAAAATTTCAGAACAACCCTCGTCAAACGAACCACGCCATAATCCAGAATATAATCCACAACATCGGATTAAGCCCCATGTCTGACACCCCCTGTTGTGCGCCAGAAAAAATGGACTCACTCACGCTGCTGTACTTCGAGGTAGGAGGAAACGTTGTCTTGAAAAACTACCCCCGTATTAACCGTCAAATCCTGTGCTTGTATGTGATTACATGGATTATTTTATCGGATTATGCGGATTAGGTTAAAATTTAGATAATTTGTGAATTAAAACCTTATTTTAACTTTAGTTTTCTTAGCTAACAACAGTTTCTTACTTATCTATGGACTTATTCCTTTACCGGATTAAGCGGACTGGACTTATTTTAGTCCAAGGTTTAGGAATGGCAAATCGGGTTAAAGGGAGTAAACGAGTAAAAATAAGTCAGCGGCTTAATTTTAGTCTGACCCCATTCCAAAACTACAACTGGACTAACAGTTTAGTCCGATTAAAATTAACCCTTTAATTGGGTAAAGGAACGCGCCCTATGTTATTAGTAGTTTATTCATTAGTTATGTATTGATTTAGTAATAATTATTTACTCATTTATTATGTAATCCGCTAAATCCATTTAAGTATTTTCTTGAATCTATCCGGCCATTTTGTTTGTGTTCGTTTCGTATGTATTTAAGTAGTTTGTCGTATTATTGCATTTTCTAGGAGATGAGCAGAGTTTAAAAATAGGTTTAGGCACTGAATTTTTTTGAAATTTCAACGTTATTCCCACATTTGAAGGAACAATTCCAACACGATTTCCCCGATTATCGAATCATATTACAAAAATAATTGTTCGGAATATTTTAGAAAAGAATGAGTTATATGTTTATCATATGACGGATGAATTTATGAATACAATGAATTTGTATGGTTTACTATTAAATTTAGTTTTTTTTAATATTCTAATAACTAACCAACTATTTTTGAGCAAAATGAATTTAAAATTACGCCATATTATAATATCAATCAATTTAATTGCTATTGAGTTGACTGCCCAAACCCAAAGATTTAAAATTAAGAAAAGTTTAAAATTAATTTTTTGTTGTCAACCGTTCCTGCGAATCGTTTTTTGTTGTATTGATTGTTGTTTTTTAGTCTGTGGTGTTGTTTGTGGGAATATTTTGCTGTGTTCCCATTGATTATGTATGTCATTTAATTGATACAATCAGATTACGTCAGATGATAAAAATGAGTGGAATCTAATTGCCTCAATTATTGTCTAGAATAATCAATAGTAACACAACCCTGGGTCGATTCCTAATTCGGTACATGGGTTTTTACACACATCGCCGATTCTTCAGTTCTTTCCGCAATTCTACGCTTCGATATAAATTGCACATAATTTCATTACAACAAAATATAGCATGATTCGTTAAACACACAAAAAGCAAAGCCTCCTTTGTTAAATCCACCCATGCAAATTGCTTGTACATATCATTTGCCCACATGGCTTACTGAAGCTCTTAATCGGTCCGATGCTTTGTGGCACGCTTGATTGCAGCTTGTGTTCGTTGTCAGTGCAAACGTTCATTGTACACTTAATTATTGCAAAATTATTATACAATAGTGTTCGTGTGTTAATAAAGTGTCAATAACTTAAACTTGTACTTGCGTTTATAAGCTTTCAGTGATTAAGTTATTGCGACCAAACCAAAGGCCCATTCCGTTTCTGGCTAAAATGGACTGGATTTATTTTAGTGTGATGAATAGGTTAATGATACTTATATTGGAATAAGTGGACTTAACAAGCCAGTTGTCACTTTAGCTGGAACTGATTTCTAAGCTACCCGTGTATATCACAGATTCACAGGGACAGAACTAAAAGAACATTTAACATTCATGTGATAAAAAATGGAAGCTCCAACTTTGAAAGAAAGAAAGAAATCTTATGTGTCGAGAATCGAACCCGCCCCACTCGCGCCAGCGACAAGCGAACCAACCACTACGCCGCAGTCCCCAGGTATTAGGCCCTCTGTTTCATATATAACATTCTCCCCCTTCGAACACCGTTGGTACTCTGCGACGATACTTGGTCGCTAGTCTCTGCTCGTGCTGCCAGGACGAACCCGATCCTTAAGGGGCGGAATTCATTTCCCCAAACGTAAGCCTGCAAGCCTGCTTCAATCACACCACACTCAGGTTTTCCTAAGAAAGTGACTATGTGCACAACCATAGTGGACACAACACGGTACCGTAAGGGTTGAAGTGCATGGTAGTTCCTAACCCACCTCCCAAAGTCCGAAGACGGCTCGGAAATAACGCTGTATTGAGGACCCGTCTCTATTCTCCTTCCTGTTACGGTCAACAGGGGCCTGTTGTTGCTCAACTTTACAAGTTTTACAATTGTAACAATTGTAAGTGCAAAATGAGGTAATTCGTTACGAATTCGGCATGTTAATGAAATAAAGAGGGTGTCACAGGTGTCACAATGTTGAAATAAAGAAAGAAAGTCAGACTAAAATTAATTATTTTACATGTAAAGGAATAGTCCACAAGTCTGCATAGCCATGACACTCTTTTGTTTAACCCGGCTTTTACTCGTCCTTAAGGGGAGGGGGCTACCCAAGTCAAAAATCAAAGTTCTCCAATTTTGCTTATTTTCACATATTTTACTCCCCCAAGGCACCTCCACCTAAAATAAAAAGAATAAAAGTACGCCAAAAAGCCTAAAAGTAAACCTTATTTTGACAATTCCAGCACAAAGCACATCAAGCCAATCAGGCTGAAACTTGGCATAGTAATATGCACAAAATCGTGTGATCCGGACTTTTCATATGTATTTTCAAATTTAAAATCGAGGCCGAAATGTGAAAAAATGGCCGTTTTTCCGTTTTTAGCGCCATACAAGTTTAAGGGATTTTACATGTGGCGTCACTGATCAGGCCATGGGCAAAAAGTTAAAAAATGGTTCATAGCGGTTGAGATATGACATTAAGAAAATAGCTATTATGGCTGTCGAGTGATGTAAAAACAGTATTAACAAAAATTTCGAGTAAAGGAGCGCTTTGTGACGACAAAAAACTTTTTTTGCGCCTATGATTTACACGTAAAATAGAATTCTTGGGAGCCCCTCGTAAAAATTGGAAAAGCATTGGTTCCATTTTGTTGCGATGCGCTTTTCCTGGGGCCACATTGTGTGCAAATTTGAAGCGAATCGGAGAACTTAAAATTCTCACTTATACAGGTGGCGCTCTGAGTAAGGTGGCGCTTAAGGTGGCGCTCTGAGTAACTTAAATAAATCAAATTGCTATAATTCTTTCTTTATCTTGCTGATACGTAGTTTTTTGCTCAAGTACAACCAAGACAGACACTAGGCAAGGTCTTTTTGCCAGTTTGAAACTTCTGGAGCATTTTAGCAAAGTTTATGACAACGTCAAAATTGAAATTTTGCAAAATTTGTCTAATTTTAAAAACGACGTGGCTCAACGGTGCCTTAACCAAATCTAACACTCAATAGCTTAAATTAAAGACAGTTTACATTGCTAAGACACCATTTTTGTCGAATTTATAGTTAGTGGCGACAAATTTTTAGTTATTTTATTTTTTATCGAAAGTGACGTTTTAGAAAGCCTTTCATATTGAGGCAAATCATAAAAACTACAATTCAAGAATATCGGTGCCTCCACATAAGTTTGTTCTAACCGTGTGCAAGTTTCAATGAGAATTGGTGTTTGCAGCTGACAATAATCTTGAAAGATACCAG